>JAUZST010002829.1:0-17672 GCA_034779995.1 Parotocinclus haroldoi
AGAGAGAGAGAGAGAGAGAGAGAGAGAGAGAGAAAGAGAGAGAGAGAGAGAGAGCCTGGCTACTTTTTTTTGCATTTTGTTTTTGAGAAGTGTATATAATGGCACTGGCAACCATGAAATTACCCATGGCCCATGACTACCTAAAGACTCTGAAATTCAGTATATGCTTGATGACATGAAGAATTGATTATTCACCTTTAGAATGTGGGAAACATTTAAAGTGCTCCCCAAAAATTTTGAGCAAATCCACACAGGAAAGCCCTCCAGCTTATCCGTTGTTCCCTGGGTCGCATAAACCTAGAGCTTTATCTGATTATCCATGTGCGCATAAACCCACTATTGTTGTATTACTGACAAAATCTGATTTTCTACATTTATCAGATTGTTAAGCGCTTGTACACATTAATCTTCCAAACGCTGAATTTACATGTTTGAGAGGAACTTGTACTAGGCTTTGCGCTAGTAAATTTAACATACTTGATCATTGACCTGTCGGCACCTGAATTACCGAATTAGCGCAATGTCTTAGTAATGCAGACTTTACCTTGAATGTGTGTCCCCTGTGACTATCAGTACGACAAGTAGTCCCCTCAAATGCCCCTCAATATCTGTTGAGCACCTCACAAGAGCCCAACGGGGAACACTGGGCCTGAAACCATCAACCATATGATTAGCAGCCTGCCCTTCATATTGCACTGTAGATATGTTCAGTGTATTGTTCAAATATAGTACTCAATACACCATTTTGGATGCAGCTTAGTATCATCTAGCTTTTATCATTACACATTTTTAGGATTCTTCTGCTTCCCATATCTTAAACACCTTATCATGAAGAAAAGGTCTAAGAAAGATTCCACATGTTCCTTACATCTCTAAATGTGTTATGGTAACCCTGGACATTGAACTTAATGGGCTAAGGTAATTTTTTTATTACTTTGTTATAGACTGAGACTATGGTGAACCTCAAGAAGCCATTCAGTAGACCAAAACAACCTTTATAAGAACTGTTATTTGTAAGGATACATTGACTAACAGTAATGAGTCACAGTGACCTGTACCCACACACAGACCTCAGGATATTCACTCAGCACAGCTAAGCTGAGCCACCAAACAGTTGCTCTGACAGGCCACCAACTGTGCACAGGTCCACTTCTTCCTGTATAGCTAAGTAATGTCAACTGTTTATCGTTTCTAACATAGCCAGCAACTGTAATGGGTCAGAATGAGACATTTGTACTAATAAAAGCAAACTCACTTATCAATACAAACTGATATATGATATTTGTGAAAGGCTTGTGCACTGTCTGCAGCATACCGGCATGCATCTACTGTGTAATAGATATTATTGATAACTATTTACGAGCATTTGTTTCCATTACACCCATATAACTGATAAAAGATAATGCTTCATATACAATAATAGATCACTTTAAGAGGTAAACCTCCTTGTTTCTATCAGTTCATCTTAACCACATAGAAACACTTTGGTGTTTGTCCATTTACTCTGTTCCCTTATGATCAAGTCCCCCACAGATCAGGTACTATTTGGGTGTTGGATCATTCTCAGCACTGCAGTGACACTGCTGTGATGGTGGCATGTTAATGTGTGTTGTGCTTGTGTGAGTGGATTAGACACAACAGTGCTGCTGGAACGGTAAGCACCTTAGTGTCTTGCTTGACTAAAAATAGTCCACCAACTAAAAATGTCCAGTCACCAGCATCCTGTAGACAGCCGTGTGAAAACATACAAAGCAGCTGGACTGCTTTCCTAACTTGCTCGTTTTGATCACAGTGTTGTTAAAATGCTGTAAAATATATGTAAAATGTCTTTATCCTGATTGACTATGACCAATGATTGACTGATAACTTTATAGCACCTCCCCTCCTGGGGTGCAGGCATTGAGTCATATTCAATTATAGAAAAATATTAGTCCTGCAATTTCAGTTTTACACTCTTGACTGTGAGTTTACTCCCAGGACTAATGATGAAAAGGCTGAAGAGATGTGTCAAGTGTATAAAACCATTTCTCCTGGACACCTGCTTTCAATCAGGTCAGCAATAGACTCTCCCTCGGCCCCAGTACAAAATAGCCAGGCTGGTGACAGGAATTTAGTATGCTGTGGAGGCCACTTGGCCACTCCACACTTTGAGTCCCAAAGGGCTCGGTTCTGAGTAGCCTACTTTACTGAGTTTGATTCTAGGACATTAACTGTGTTAGTTCTGGTGAGGCTTGGTGGAGCATTTGAGATTTTCGCAATATGCAAGTGTAATATTCCTCCAGAAGTCAATACTGTTAATTTACACTTTGTTTACACAGGTAAAATTAATTCCATCATCATAACATTTACAACTGATACAATCAATACAAGCAATTGTTGGTTAAGGGTCTCACTCAAGGACGCAGCAGGGCAGATGTGATCCCTGGACTTTCTGGTCTATAGTTCAGTACCTTAACAACTAGGCTACCCCAAGTATTTTGGTCATGGAAGATTTTCTTTTTTGAACTATCGTGCTGGTTAGAGTGTATCATTAATCCAGTCACCAATAAGCATATGCAAGACATTAGTTGAATATCACAGTGGCTGAGGTCAGTGATGAATTGCCTGTTTATTTCTGTATGCACCACCATCAATCCTCTCATGTTAAGAGTATTATATTACCAACCAAAGAGGCTGCCGCACTCTTTTCACTGCTGTTTCCAAATTTGTCAAGATTTGTGT
This sequence comes from Parotocinclus haroldoi, assembly GCA_034779995.1. Classification (NCBI taxonomy): domain Eukaryota; kingdom Metazoa; phylum Chordata; class Actinopteri; order Siluriformes; family Loricariidae; genus Parotocinclus; species Parotocinclus haroldoi. The sequence goes on from JAUZST010002829.1 coordinate 2,722, forward strand.
TGACACTTGCTTGAAGGCTATAAAAATCAAACCATATATTGAGCTTAGTAATTAAGGGTTATGGCCTTTGTCTGGGTTCTTACAATAATTCAGTTCAATTCAATTTTATTCCTATAGCACTTTTTACAACACAACATTGTCTCAAAGCAGCTTTAAAATACAAATCAACTTTTAGGAAATTTAGCAGACGCAGTCTTACAATTCAAGCACTGGCGGGATAAAGGCCTTGCTTGAAGTCAATGGTGGCAGCTTGGCAGTGGTGGGATTTAAACCCTGGATCACGGTTTAAGGTCCAGAGTCATTTACTGTAACCGCTAGGCTACCACAGTCCCAACTTGGTGGGCATGTCCAGAACACTAGTCCACTAGTACACTAGTCCAGAGTCTTAATCAAGCTATCACTATATACAGACTCCCTCGATTCTTCTAGGCTTCTAGGTCAAGAGAATGCCAGGGATAGTCCATCCACCATCTCTGACGGTGCAAAGGATGGTTGAGAGAGACCACTGTTGCAGTGACAGGGTGATAATCGCACTTTTCATCATCCAGACTCATTTGTTTGTTGAGTGTTCTGAGTCTTGTATGCTACCATTTTTACTACCATTTCATTCATGTCTTAGCTACAGGTCTTTCTGGTCTGGTTTGCAAGGGCTTAAGGTCAGTTGTCATGATATGGAAAATTCAAATAAAAAAAATTTATTGCATTAATTCTTACATTTACTTTGACTTTTATTGAAGTGCAGACAGTATGAACCTGGAATATGTCATGTTTTGCCTGGTTAACATAATTGCTTTTGATAATAAAATTCATGTCTGCTTTTCACCAGACATGTTATGCATTGCAGAAAATGGCAGTTAATGCATTTCCCACTTATCCTTATCACAACATGTTTTGGCACTGAGGATACAAAACAATTAATTTCAGATTGAATTTTCTCATATTCTTTCTGCAGACACTTCTTAAGGTGTCCAACTGCATGGGGTATCACCTTTTGTCAAAATGACCACCTTTTTGTTTTGTTTGTTTGTTGTTGTTGTTGCTGGGTTTTTGTTTTGTTGTTTGTTTGTTTGGGTTTTTTTTGGGGGGGGGGTGCAATATCTATACTGTACATTTTTTGTTTGTAATTTTATAAAATGTATTTTAATAATCATAATTATGTTTAACTGTTATGGCATGATGAATGTTGCCTTCTTGAGGGTGTGTTTTGTTTACTGAAATATGTTGTTTTTCCCACGACAATAAGGAGTTTAATGATTTGTTGTTATCATGAGATAAGCAAGATAAATAACAACTCCATCATGGGTCAGGTCTTCCTTAAATAAACAGTGATCCATTGATTAATCTCCAATGTGATATTTTAACTGAGGAATAAACAGCCTTCTATACTGATAAATGACAGAATCCCACATGTGACACCACAATGACACCTAAGTTGCATTATTTCTAGTAAGTATTATGTTTTATTGTATTATGTATTATTGTTTGGAACACAGCCTAAAATTCTGCTATTAAGCTATATTTTAGTACATCACTCTGGATAAGACCATTGATAAACCCTATTGGTATATTTATGTTCTGGGTCAGCCAGATCTTCCAGGCAATCCATTCTGGTGCACTTAGTTGGAGCCACACTTTGCTTTTTATTCTTTTTATTCTTGGAATTGTAGTTATCTTTCTTATTGGCGGGGAAGTTAATTAAAACTATTAATTTTTTTAGGTAAGGTATTTTTTTCTTCACTGTTAATTAACAAATGCATACATCAAGAGTTGTTTAGGAATTTAGGAATTGAGGAGTTGATAACTTATTATTCGTTCCAATGATTGATAGATTATTTTACTATAAAACTCTTTTGCATGTTTCTGTATGCTTATTGAAAAAGTAATTATTTTAAGTAGTATCAAAGTATAATTAATAATTTTCATTAAAAAAATAATAATCAAAAGGCAGTTCTAAAAGAAATGTGAATGACATGACATTAAGGTAAAAAAAACTCAGCGACTAGGCCCATGAATCGTATCACCTAGGGGAAACTCTACTACTGATCAGTACCCATTAAAAGAAATAAGATCTAATGCTAACCACTGACTCCAGTGTTTACCTGTGACAAATGAGGCCATTTAACAGCAGTTAGCTGGCCAAGCTTTCATTACAACTCGCAGGAGGACATGGGCCATTTTCTTAGGTGTTAAGAAAATGTATTATTCTGCATAAATCATTTTAATGATTTAAAATTACGTATTCAGGCTTACTATCACAAGAGAAATGGTCTCATCCATCCTCCTTTTATGAACGGACGACATCTTCATGTGTTTTGCCTAATCAAATGTAGGGATCTGAATGGTTCTGTTCACTCAGTACTCCCTCTAATGGGCTATCTAATGTGCCTGGCTTTGACAAACCACCCATTAGATGTTCAGACAGTGTGTGTAAATCACACCATGAGTAATTGAATCTGAAATTAGCCACACATTCAGCAGGACAGAGATGTGTCCCTTCAGTTCAGGGTCTCTTTCCCAAGAGGTTAATGGTTGGGAGGTGAATGGGGAGGTGTAATCGGCAGCAGAGAGGCAGAGAGCGAGGGGATCCGAATGCAGGATACACACTCGCTGTGCTTTATTTAGCAATGTGGGTGAATTATTTAAGCATTGATTTGCACCACTGTTTTGCTGCAATATTACTCTCTTACATAATGAAACTTCCCCGAGATGGATTGGGGGAAAGCGAGAAAGAGCAGGAAGATGAATGCCAGGTGAAAGAGGAAATGGGTGAAGGATAGGCATGGGGACTAGTGATTTACAGCATGCAAGCTTAGGGCATGGAGCTAGAAAATGGATAATCTGATGGTGAGTAAAGGGAAGGTACACAGTGATATTGTAGACAGACAGAGAGGGGGAGGAGTGAGAGAGTGAGTGAGTGGTGGAGAGACAGCTCAGTAGAGCATGCACATGTTTGCACATTGCACACATGCATGACAACTCTGTACATGAACGCTCGAACTGCTTCAGGCTCTGCCGCTGCGCTCTCAAAGAAATGAGCGCAGCCAATTTCTTGAGATATTGGTTCAGAAATTTAGGGGTCTAATTGAGGTTATTCTGACTTTTAAACACCAACAATGGTGAACCTTTATTTAATAATATTCTTCCAATGGCCTAAGCCAAGCTCGCAATATTCAGCAAAGCTAAAACAGCTCCTGTCTGTCTGTCTGTCTGTCTGTCTGTCTGTCTGTTTGTCTCTGGCATAATAATTGCTTATGTGCTGCTTCAAACAGAGCTTATGTGATTTACTTTCTATCATGCACATGTGCACACATTCAGCTGAATCTTTGGATCAAGATGCATTCTAAACCATGTGAAATGTATCAAATTGTGTGATCATTAATGATGATATTTTTGTATTTTGCACAATACTATACTTTACACTTTATCTCCAGTAGGGCTGCAACCAGCCTGGGACTGTGGTAGCCTAGCTGTTAAGGTACTGGACTCTGGACCAGATGGTCCAGGTTTCAAATCCCATTTCTGCCAAACTGCCACAGTTGGGCCCTTAAGCCACGCCCTTGACCCACTATTGCTTGAATTGTTAGACTGTATGAGTTTTAAGTTGCTCTGGATAAGGGTGTCTGCTAAATGCCGTAAATGTAAACCAAAGACAATTTTTAAAAGTAGAATAATCTATCAATGATTGGCAAGAATAATTAGTTATTCGGGTTATGAACTGCTCAATTTCCAAATAACTCTTATGCAGCTAACAGTCTTTACCTTTACATTAAGATTGTTTTATCGATTTGCTAACTAATGAGGTAGAAAAAAAATACTTTATTCCAAACCTGTTCTCTATGAATGGTCCCATTTCAATTGTAATACTTCGGGAGTTTCCCTTTATGAGCTTCCTGTGTTCACAACATTCAAAAAGAAAACTGTTTGCAAATGTTTCCCTCTGTATACCCCGACTTGAACCTGTGCACCCAACATTAAAAATGTTCAAATGTTTAAAATGGTAAAACATTGTCAAAACATCCCTTTTTAGAGTGAGAAACACACCTGATGATGTCAAGAGACTATTAAATTGGTTGCCAAATAATCTGGTAGTCAGCTAAGTAATTTATTCCAGTATCAGTTACTTGATTTAAAAGGACAGAACTACCACCTATCTGTTGGAAAGCAAACTTCACTGCAGGCTACCTCATGTAGAATTTTATAGGTTCTCATTAGCAGGTCACTTAATTCCTTGGACCCTTTGATCATTTTGTAATGATGTTCTATGGCAACATTAACATAACAATAACGAGTTGTGAATGTTGTTTGATTTTGCTGTTTTCTTTTTTGGGTCATTCCAATCAGCCCATGTGTTCTGGAACTCACATGATATGATCCATGCGTGCGCATCTTCCCTAACGCAAGCACATAAACAACAGAAATCAGAGACCATAGCCACAGCAACAGAGCTCATTATTCTTAAGCTCTCACTTGTTTTTCTGCCCAGCTGCACTGGATCAGGATTCCTACAGCTGATCCAGCCCGAGCTAATGTGTTAGACACTGAGGAGGTGGTTATGCAACCTAGTTTGCTCAGTTATGTATAACGTTCCACCATCATGTTTCCTCTTCTCTGTTCTCGAAGCATGCTCCATCTAATGCTGTCCATCACAGTGGTTCTGGAAAAGATGATTGAAATGCCCACACCGTTTTTTTTTTTAAGTTGACCTGTGTCAGTGGTTTGAAGTGGGTGTGGAGCTGATAGACCATATCTACTTTTCTCCACAAAAGACAAAATAGATGATGAAATGTCTTACCTCTTTCACATTGTATGTACAGTATGAGAAGGCATGTCCTACATATTGTGTGAATGTTTTTATGTAGACAGGATCACTTTTTGTGTTAAATTGGACTTCTCTCATCACTTTGATAAGACACAGTTAGAGGGAATGCTTGGGCTCTGTAGGTAGGTGAGAGACTACACTGTTTACAAAATTTCATTTTGAAGTAAACCCTAAATTTTGTTTAAGAACTATATTTATTTGGACAGGCAACATTCGGTTCCACTAATGGCACCCTTTGTTCTGGTTTCAGGATCTCTAGATTAAGTATTGTGTAATGTGTAAGTAAATTTAGAGAAATCTGAAAAGGCACAGGGCTTAAACCGCCATTAGGAATGGTAAAATGGCCATATATTTATATTGTTAACTTGGCCTCTAAACTAACTTGGATTAGTCACCCCATAATACTCTTTTCCACTGATACTCAGGGATTTCAATACTCAGATTTCAATATTTGTTAACATTATCCTGTCTTAGATTCTACACTCTGAAAAAAGTGGCTTCATAGCTGATACCCTTCCAAAAATATCACAAGATTCTTTGGATTGTAAAAGTGTCAACATGGCATGCTAATGATGCTGGTATTGCTTCAGTGTAAGGGGAAGTCACATTGAATATATGTATGCTATATTTTGTGTTTTATTTCCATACAAATATGTATTTTCTGGGTACAGATAGCCAGTTACTGTAATTGGATGCAAACATGAACCAAGAAGCAGAGTGACTCAGCTGGTAGAGCACTGGTTCCCAGAGCTGAGCCTCTCTGGTTTGTATCCTATTTCTATTGAGGTGAGGTCTATTACAAGGTATTAGCTACTGATCCACTGATGAGTTTCGTTTTGATTCCTGTTCCATATGAGTATTGGATGGCCAATTAGAAGCATCCTAGGAGAGGTTAGGTTCCAGTGCCCTCTGTTCATCTCCTCTGTGTTCTGCCACGTCAGGGGCTTCCACTTTCCCAGTTTGAACGTTTCCTACGGTTTAAGGGGCTGGATCTGTAAAGGATGTCCCCACCATGCAAATCCAACATTGTTTTTTCATAACTTTATTGCACAGACTAATAAATTATTCACATTGCTGATGGGAGTTGGATGAAAGGATCCATGAATAACAGATGTTCGAGAACTTGATAATGTCTCAGAAAAAATGGTGTTAACAGAAGGACATTAAAAAAAGAAGCCACGGCTCTCTAAAGCACTGCTGAATACCTCTAGTGAGCTAAAGGTTTAGTGGACATTTACAGTCCTCTAAGCACTCTAATTCAGAGCAACTTATAAGTGATACAATCTTACAACAATAACATGTGTTAAAGGCCTTTAAGGGCCCATCGGTGGGAAAGCTTAGAACTCTGGGATTCCACCACGGTCACGGTATCAGATGAAAATCTGCACAAAACTCAAAAATGCTTGAAATTATTGAGAAAACTGTGTATTTAGCAGTTAACATGACTAGCCATCCAGGGGTGAAGCCAATAAGAGTCAAGCAGGAATGAAAGAATAACCCAAAATGCAATTAAATCAACTCATATACGTTAATGTATAAAGGCCATATATTCTTTTTTATGTCTTTTTACTATACAACCACTAAATACAAATAAATTGTATACAATATCAAAAATGGATATCAGAAAAAACACATTCTATTGGCTACAGTGGCAGGTATTTACTGTGACCTCCCCTTAGACATGCCATGGGAAGCCAATTTAACTCTTCTACAGTCAGAAGACATTTCAAGACAAATTATGTTTTTTTTAGAGATAAGAAATAAGAAACTACTTTTATGGAAAGGTCAAAATAAATACTGACTGATTTGCTTGTGTAAGTCATTTTGTTCTGAAAATGTTTTTTTTTTCTTTCGTGTGCATATTTTCTGTATTATATGCTTGTATTTTACACTGCTCACAAAATTAGGGGATATTTAATGAATTCATTAATTTCATTTCATAATTTTGCGTGAGCAGTATAATTGTACATGAAATACTTATATAAAACAACAAATCTAATGGTAGCAAAGACTTTTGCTCAGTAATGCTCCTCTCACCCTAATAGAAATGCTGTGAAATAGACTGTAGATCGTTGTTCATCACACACTCTCTCACTCATTTTCCTTACCAAATGTATCCAGTCCATGGTTGTGAAAGGGCCAGGGCTTAACTGGCAGCACAGGGTGCCTGTCCATTGTACTCCACATACACACCCCGTCACTCGCACTGGGGCACTTAGAGAAACCGACTGACCAAAACATGTGTTTGGAATATGTGTACTAGACATGCAAACCCGGGTGCTAACTGCCGTGCTACTATGCCACATTATGGTTGTCTGTGAATGATCTAAACTGTTCTCACACTGAGCAATGCGTTCAATAAAGACACGGTATTTGTTTAGGCAGAATGATAGTCAGTTAGCTTCAGAGTTAATATTTTTCTGGTTCAACTTAGTTGTTTTCATTCCAGTGTTTTATTACAGATAATGATATAATTTTATGACATCACAGTACAAATATTATGGATAATCATGGGAATGGCGTGGAGATCATGGGTAATTCAGCAACCTATGTGATCTTTTCCATCCGTCTCTCTGTCTGCTGTGGTTTCTGTGAGCTTGTCTGTTTATATCCTGAGTAACCAAGATTAATGAGGTAATCTCCCTACTGACTGAGGAGCCTTCTGCTAATGTTATTGTTCTTTGTGTGAGCAAACATGTGACTTTTACTTCGGGTTCCCTTGGTTGTTCCTGTTCACTGTGCTGTTCTTGTTCTATCTTTAAATTTCTGTCAGTGCCCAAGCATTTAATTGGTACTGAATAATTAACCCTTTATGAATATTAATTGCCACTCACAGCAAATACCTGCTATATTTAGCATCGTGGTTACATAACAGGTATGTGTTTTGCTGTTCTGTCTGAATACCATCACTTTTTACTGTGATGAGCGCTTGATAGACAGGCCTGCCATCAGGAGGTGAGACAGAGGGACACATGGCAGATTCACTCATATGCTCACGCACGTAGAGGTTGAAATGCTCATACTGGAAGTACAGAGTTTACCGTCAGCTGTCCTCACTGAGAATCTGATTTAGCCACACAGGACTTTCCAACCATTTACCTGTCATTTTTGACTGAAATCATTCACCGGAGACACACTGTACAGGCACAGTTGGGCATGTCTGATAGAGGGCAGGCTAGACAAATTTGCAGACTCGTTGCATTAGAAGTCTGTGAGTGAAACAGAGCAGTCAGTGGTAATGAGTTGTACAGAGGCATTTGCAGCCCTCCTCCCTCAATGGAAGGATCATGAACACGCCAGGAATGTCAACAAACTGGTGATTTGGGCAGGACCAAATTGGGGCAAAATGCGTGGAGGGGAACCCAGAAACTTTAGCCTTTACCCTTAGTAAAGGAGATTTCAGGAGCTGCAATGCAGTGTTTTGAGAACACTCACAAAAATAGGGGATATAACAGTAGAGTAGATATTCCCCATTTTTGACCAGTAATTTCTAGCCATAGATTGTAATGTACATCATTTAGCAGGTGCCCTTATACCCTTATTCAAAGCAACTTAGTATTCTTCTTAGTAAACAATACATCATGCAGATAAGCTATAGCCCACAAACACAATCAACACAAACTCCTGTAGGTAAATCCACAAACAAACACTAATCATTTCATTTGATATACTTTTTTAAACAATGCAAGGGCAGTTTCAGCCTCCATTTATGATCTGATTAAAGAGGTGAGTCCTTTGTCATCGTTTGAAGGCAGAATTCATTGCTCCACCTAAGTGCCAGGTTTTGAGGCTTGTCTTGCGTTGGTCTTCAGTGGTGGGTCCAGTCGAGCCAAGGTTATGTCTATAAGGGTAAGAGGTACAGAGTGGGGTTTCATTAGAGAATTTGGGTAAGAAAGAGTCAATTAATCCATTTAACCATTCTAAGAGTAAATTTGAGTCCGACATGAATTCTTGCAATGTAACTGATCCAAACTGTAAGAGACTGATTCATTCATTTATCTTCCATAATTGCTTGGAATGAAGAATATCCCTGAAATGCTGAACACATGGCAGGAATACAGCCTGGGCTTATGGGTTTATATACACTTAATAAGTATCATATACAGTATTTCAAAAGCTTGGGTCAGAGGCTTCTCAATAAATACTTTTGTTTTAATAATAATATGGCAAATCAGCTGAACTAAACAAAAGCAAAGTTCAGACCATATGTCCTTTAAGAATGCAGTCCAGTCATTTCATAAAATAGCAAAAGTTGAAAATAAAAAGGTGATCGTTCTTGTGAACATCACCCCAGGAAGTTAGCTCTGCTGCAGATGGCAAGCATATTATAGTCATTAGCCTAAGAAAAAGGCAGCTAACAGATATCTCAAGGCCTTTTTGCTAATGTAAGCTGAACAAAGTTGCAAACATAATGCTAATTTCATAATGCTGATTATAAATTTAACAAAGCTTTATCCAGAACGGTTGCAGCTTGACAGAAGTATGATTTGAACCCTGGATTTTCTAAGCCTTGGTTGAGTACCTTAACCATCAGACCAACACTGGGCTGCTGTAGCTGCAGTTATGCCACCATGCCACCTCTAACAGTAGAAAATGAAGCCTGAATAAAATGAAATCAGATTACAAGACAGGATTGATTGTCTATTGTCTATTGACAATAGAGATTTATTTCACTTCTATACAAAAGCACACACATCTCTGAAGCAAAAAAAAAGCTACGTTTGCTCTGTAAACTGTGGTTTAAACAGAAAGAGCTCACACATTGTGCATTTTGTATAATCAGTGGTGGTTTGTATGAGCTGGTTTTTGGCCTTTCTGAAGACGTGTGTGTTGGAGGCTTTGTGGGCTGTGAGATTTATTTCCCAATCACAATGTATACTGTGTCAGTGCTGGATGGTCTCCAGTCGTCAATGGCTGTTGCTCAGCAACACACCGCAGTTGCCTCTTGGTGTAAGTAAGAAGCAAAGCTTCTGTCAGTCACCTTGGCCTGCGAGGGAGCGCTCAACCATGACCAAAACTCCAGCCTAGTCTTTCTCTTTCTCTCTCTCTTTAAATTTAGTATTCATTAGGTTTTATATAACCACCCTGACTAGGATAGGCAAATGGAAACTGAGACTGAGAGATTAATTTTTCCCTCTTGCCTATGGAATTGCCACAGCCCATCTGCATAAGAATATGAGCAGGACTACAGTGGAGTTTGGAAGTTTCTGAACACATTAGAGATTAGAGTCAAAATTTCTACCTACTTTACAAATGACCCAAAACTGCAAGTCTAAGAAATGGATAAACAGAACCCAATAAACAAATAAGTCAAAAATAGTATACTTGTTCATTTATTTATTGTAGAAAATTGTCCGATACTGCATATCTATAAAGTGAGTAGAGTGACCGTTTACAGTGCTGAGCTACCCTGGTTTGTATCCTACCAACAGCGAGGGGAGGGATGTTGGTTACAGAATTCTTTTCAAAGCTGTACCTGTTTCCAGCGCCCTAAGTTGCAAGTGGTTCTTCACACAAAGAGAACCCAGAAGTTTAATGGGGCATTGAAACCATATACGGGTAATTTAAGTACGTTGTCCCAAACCCCCCAAAAAGCTACACAGCCCTCACATACAAAGACCACAAAGTTAGAGGTATTCTTTGCAAATATTTATTGCCAATAATTAATATCAATTACTAGCTTTTCTCCTCTTCTCGTGGGTTCAGCTGATACATTTTGTCTCCTTTTCTTTTTATTTTCCCGTTTAAAATGAAAATATCTTTTTAAGATATTTTATATGTAGTGTATTATTTGCAGTGCATGTGTTATGTTAATTGAATTAAATGTAACATGTACAACCTGTATTTTGACAAACTCACTGCACCTCATAGTAAACAAGAGACCCTAGATTGGTAACCATGGATTTAAGGCACCTCCATTCTGTATTATGCTATTCTGGGTAAACTCTAAAAGAAAAGAAAGTTAATTCGAAGAATTAAAAGAAATTAGCAGGCATAGAACCCAACCCAACCATGCCACAGTCAAAATCAGTGAGATCACATTTTCCCTCATTCTAATTGTTATGTGAATAGCACCTGAAGCTACATGCTCTTATCCATTGCCTAATTAGATTTTTACATGTACAGCTATTCCTAATAAAGTGAGTGTATAAGTCTATATCATCTAATTAATGAATGAGCAACAGTTTAGTTTAGTTACTTGTTCACTTTTCACCTACTAGAACAAGTTAATCTGCAAGACAGTATGGATTAGGTTGTCACTGAATTGTTGTAAAAGCCTACCATCTGTAATAATAATCCCCTCATCTTTTGCCCATACAGCCTGGGCCTGGGTGCCATTTAGCCTGCCTTAATTCCTCTTGGGAACAGGACGCATTATGCAGGACGCAAGTGAACAGGCGAGAACTGCAATTGCTCATGCATTATTCATTCAACACATTAATCTATGTTTTCCTCTGTGTTGGTCATGAGTGTCTGCACCCACAGCACTTAAAAGGTGGTGAGAAATAGGTTATGCAATCTGTAAACAGTGAAATGTCAATAGAAGGACTAATAACAGAGTTAATGTGTACGCAACAATGCATCAGTGTTTGTTCATAGTCATCTATTATCTAAATGCTGCATATAGAAGTGCAACAAAACAATCTCCCCGTATTATTCGCTGAGTCCCAATGACTTTTAAACATAGACTACTTAATTTGAGAAGTTAAATGTTTTAAAAATTGGCAGAAATTAAACCAGCATACACTGGTAGTTCAAATCCAACCTGAACAATTTATTGTTCTCTAACATTCAATGATATCCAACGTTTATTTAATGGCACACTAACTGTGACGATTTCGAGAGCAGTACTTTGTATTATTAGGTACAACTGTTTTACAACTATTTCTACAATTACTGACTGTAGTCTTTACTCTGTTCTTTAATGGTCAGGACCTCCAAAGATCAATTCTTATTGGTATGGTTCTCAGTAACCATTCTCAGTACTGCAGTAGCCCTGATGTGGTGGTGGTATGAGCGGATTAGACATAGAAGTGCTGCTAAAACACCTCAGTGTCACTTTTGAATTGAAAATGAAGCCACTGGCATCCTGAAGGCAGTATCCTGTGAGCACTGATGAAAGATCAGAGGATGAATCTTTCTCCACAGTGTGCAGTTACAGATGAGCTACTATCTCTGACTTCACATCTATAAGGTGTAGCAGTAAGTTAGTGTGTCAATGTCTAATAGTGTGCCAAGTGAGTGAACACAGTGCTTAAAAACTCCAGCAGCACTGCTTTAAATGATCGAATCCTATTAGCGCAACACACATTAACACACCGATGCAACAAGAGTGTCACTGCAGTGTTGAGAATGATCTACCACCCAAATAGTACCCGATATTTTGGCCCTGTGGGGGTACTGACCCTAAGAGAACAGAGTAAATGGGACTAAAACTATGTACAGATGGACTACAATCTGTAAAAGTGCTTCTATATTGAAAGGTGTAAATTGTCAATGGCTAAAGAAACATGGAGATGTACCTAATAGAAGTGATCAGTAATTATATATGACTGTTCAGGTATAGAGAGTTTTTTTGGTGGCTGCAATAAATGACTGATGCTTCAGCACACTAGTTCCAACCTTTTTCTAAGCTTAACACCTTTAAACATAATTACTCATAATAATTCCTTTTTGAACTCATATTTAAGCTGGGCTAACATATGTTGAACCATGTGCATTAGTGAAACTATTAAACACATATTGTAATATATGCTTATAGTACTGGTATTTTAATGTTATTATAGTAAATCAACAGATTTTTACCAACACCAAATAATGTATATCTACAATTTTAAGGAGTTGTACAGACAAAGTAATCGTTAGTAATGAAGACCTAACTAACAACAGTAATCATTTTCTAGCCAGAGACAGTTGTCCACATTTCAATATTTACAAGCTAGCATTGACCCTCATGATCTATTAAGCCAATCGCGCTTCAAACTAATTGTTTGACGTTTCCCTTTACACTTTAATAATGCAACATAACTGGAATTAATTATTGTTCAGTCCGTAACATAAAGACGTCTTTTTATTAGCATGTTATATACATGTATACATGTATATTTACAGTTTTAAATATTGCTCCTGGCTTACAGATCTCTTAATGGTCTGGCCCCAGGCTATTTATCACAACTTTTGCATTCTTATAACCCGAGCGGAACACATAGGTCTTCTAACACTGATCTCCTGGACGTCCCAAAATACAAACCGGTCACTGCCGGTGTCAGATCTTTCAGTGTAATGGCCCCAAAATTGTGGAATGCCCTTCCTCAACCACTCCGACTCTTCCTTCAACTACTCTTCCTTCAAGTCTCAGCTTAAAACCCATTTATTCTCTCACAACTTCCGTCAATACTTCCTTCCCCCCAACCTCCCTTAGAGGTTTTTATTTTTTTATGTGTGTGAAAATGGCTATTATTATTATTATTATTATTATTATTATTATTATTATTATTATGCTTACAACTATTATCACCTGTTTCTGCTCATACCGGTTTCTGTCTCCTGACCTTGTCACCATCACTTGTAAACAGTGGCAACGATACTGCTACAGTGTATATCACATAGCACATTCAATCAATAAGGCTGATGCAAGTGTGTTTTCCAGACGAGATGGCTTTTCACTGTTCTGTGCACTCTGCTCTAATCATTTTCCATACAAACAAACATTGACTGTGTGTGTGGGTGTGTGGACAGAACATACCTCTTGCCTTGAGGGCATGGACAGCGAGAGAGGATAGTGACAGATCATTCCATTGGATCTGCATTAATCACTGATAAAAAAAACTGTATCTGAAAATGTAGTATCAAGTCTTAATCAGCTGCAACAAACCAACAACTCAAATGGCGTCACGATTTTAATGTATTGCAAAGTTGCACAGAGAACTTTCAAACAATGAGCAATAAGCCATAAAAACTCTCTTTTGAGATTATGACATAGTATAATATATATATAATATATATAATGTTTTTCACCATTTGTATTGGATGATTTTCTTTCTTTGATCTCTCTGTCAGATTCAAACAGTATACGTACATCATGTAGGGGTAGTGAGGTTCCAGTTTGGACCATCCAACTTTGAGCTCAGGTGTCTTAAACTAAATGCATTCCATTTGCCAAAGTACACATCTAACCTTGTCGTCTGCATCTTTCAAACATAGTTTTTAAGCTTAGCTGTGCTGTGTCTTATGCCAATAACAAGTGATCAAGCAACCCCATGTGTGTAGGTAGCTGTGTCACGAGCAACACATAGCACACTAAATAGCATGTCAAATTAGTTCCCCATCAGGGATCCTATTATTGCACTGCTCACAAAATTAGGAGATATTTAATTATGGCAGAATTCATTTTAAAGTTTCTCTTGATTTTTTTGATCAGTTTATTTGGAACATAGTTAAACAGACTGCGTAGGATAACATACTGGTCACAACAATTAGGGGATGTTTCAGAATGAAATATCCCGTAATAAAATATCCCCTAATTTTTCTGAGCAGTGCAGTATGCATTTCAGATGCAGACTGTGTAGACTTTACAGTAGCTAAGCTATTTTTATGTAAAATAACTGACACTATTGCTAAATTTCTCTGAAACTCATCTTTGCCATAGATTTTGTGATGCAATCTGTATCATATCTACATTTCTCTAAACAATAGCTTTATTGTAGCTTATAAATTATATATTAATAAAATCATTCAAAACCTTGCTACATTTCTTTAACATATCCACTATATAGACAAAGGTTTGTGGACACCCCTTCTAATAAGTGAGCAACACTCAGTTGTAACACATTCATACTGTTGTACTGATACCTTACTATGACAGAATTATAGGGTTTCACTTCCAACAAGTCAGTTCATCAAGGCATTGTCCTACTGTCATTATACAAACAACACGAGATTTGGATGCATGGAATTTTGACATCAACACGACTTGACATCTTAAAAATATACTGGAAGGGCAAAAGTGAGCAGAAGTCCAAAGCTGACCCCGTAGTCATGTTCAAAAATCTAGCAGAATGCCTTTTAGGAGAAGAAAGGCTGTTGTAGCATCAAACATGGCGGACGAACTTCATACTAATTACTTAGGTCT
>JAUZST010002830.1:0-17672 GCA_034779995.1 Parotocinclus haroldoi
TTATTATTTACTGTCACAGTGCAAGAATTGCATTTTTGTTATACAGTCACAGATTTTAGCCACGTGTTAGTTTAATTTATCTACTGCCTTTAGGCTTCCATTATAAAGGAGTTTCGAGTAAACAGGTTTTCATTTTTTCAAAATTTCTTTACAGAATATCTGGAGAAATGAATGACCCAGAGATTGTAAATTTAAAAAACACATGAGCACTGGATTATAAACATCAGAATCTATGTCCAGATTATTTTCAACACCAAAAATATGCATTTTACAAGAAAGAAAAAGGGGAAAGATAAAGAGTAAATGGGGGATAAATGTTCTGCATACTGCCTTAACCACTCAGACAGCCCTGACAGCATACCACTCATTCTACACACCTACACACTCCCTGTTCGCTCCATCTCTTATTCCCCTTATCAACAGGTTTTGCTACTCGTGTCTTCTTCGGTATACGTGTGCATTTAGTGCATCTTTGTATTATGCAAAATTTTAGCACCCCTTACCCCCTTACCTATATATATGTATATAAGTCAGTTGAGGTCTTGTTTGCTTTTCTGATTATCTTGCTTAATGAAATAAAATCAAATTCTCCTTTTTCTTTTTTTTAATCACTTCATATTCATTTTGTAATATCCCCTACTTTTTGTGAGCAGTGAATATACATTTGTATGCCCAAGGTTACTTCAGAAAAAATGCCATATATAGAACTTAGACAATATATAGAATGTATTTGTTTTGGTATTTTAGAACAGTGATTGTAGAGTGCAGTCTACAAAGGTTCTATCACTGTTTATTTTATTCTAGTTGCTGGCACTTGCAGACATCAATGAAGTAACTGTAAACAGGGAGTGGAAAATCCACTAGGTTGTCATACAATGTTTTCTACACTTCTCAAAAAAATAAAAGGAACACTTAAACAACACAATGTAACTCAAAGTGTTCCCTTTATTTTTTTGAGCAGTATATAAAGAGGGCTATCCTTTTTTTCTGAAATTAAACTGTTTTCTCTTATTCAATGTAGATTATTCAATTTCACAATTAGACTTATGCTACTAATTCTGCATGAGAAGTCATTTATACCAAACAGCCTAGTGTTTTCTCATGTCAATAACAACTGCTTTATGCCTTACTTCTAATTAGCTTCTGTGTTCCTGCATCAAAGAACAATGGGGTGTTAGTATGTGTTCAGATATGGTACATGCATTCATTTCTTATCAAAAAATGGAAATTTAAATGTAATCATGGTGTCATTTACACACACACACACACACACACACACACACACACACACATATATATATATCAGATACTTTTATTCATAACTTCTTACAACTGATCTGGGTTTCCCAAAGCATCACAGCACTAATGGTACTGTTAACTACTTGATTATCGCACCCTAACAAGCAACTGGCCCGGAACAGTTTAGTGTTAGGGTCTTGTTTAAACACAGCATTATTATGATTATATTCTTAGATTATTATGATTAGACACATGGACATGGCTTAGTTTAGGTGAGGATGTAGGCAAAAATACTTTGAAAGCACTGGTTATATGGGATGCTCTGACAGTATAGTGGTTTAATATGCCAACAAAAGTTCCACTTAGTCTATTTAATAGTATCTAAACAGAAAAAACTGTATGCACAATATTATTTTAAAATATTTTTTCATTTGTTTTATTTGTTGCCACCTCACTTTACACTGTGGTAGCTACATGCTTAAAGTTTGCTTAAAGGGTACTGGACTATACAAAAGAAGGTCCAGCGTTCAAATCCCACCTCTGCCGAGCTGCTACTTTTGGGTCCCTGAGCAAGGTCCTTAATTCTCAATTGCTTGGAGTGTAAGACTGTATCATATACAATTCACTCTAGATAAGAGCATTTGCTATAAATAAAATGTAGCATCCTTAAATAAAATATAAATGTAGCATCTTACACAATAGCAGCATCTGACAGCTTTGTTATATTGCCAAGTTGGCCCTTCTACAGTCTGAAGAAGCTTGATCAGGAATGAAATGACACATATATTTATAAAGCAATAGATTTAACATAAAATTATTACATTCGTTTATATTTGCATATTCGTTACTCTTCTATATGCACTCAATCGACTACAGGAGGCTAAGGTCTATCCAGGGTGCCAGTGCATGACATGCACACAAAACCTTAGTTACAATGGGACTCTTGAGAGGCACTGACTGACCTAACTGTCTTTGGAATGTGGAGGGAGACCTACACAAAACATACAGATTCCACACAGACAGTGGCCTCGCCAGGAATCGTACATAGTTTTTTGGAGCTGAGACAACAGGGCTACCACCACCCTCATGAAAAATAATTTAATCAGCAAAAGAACTGACTGAAAAATTTAATTATTTATAATTGGTATGTTCCTCTGTTGCCATGATAAAAGCATGCAATCAAGCTGGTATGGACACCACAATAAACCCCAGCAAGAATTCCTTATTTTAAAAAGTTATCTTGTGATGTTGCTTAATGGTTGGCTTTCTCTTTTTAAAAAAAAAACATCATTAGCCTGTTGGACACATGGATCTGCCTAAACTAAGGTGTGAAAGCGTTTTAAGTATGATTTAGCACCGCAGATTAATATTTTGATGTAGTTAAATTTGGATGTAGGTGTAAACATCAACTAATAATGCATGAATTTGATTCTACTGAGATGTTATTCACGTAAAATGCATGAATATATGATAGCTGGATTAGGCCTTCGAGTCATTTGCTGTAGATATAAAATGATTATTTGAATAATTAATGGGATTGGAGCTCGAAGAATCGTAGGTGTATTCAAAATATACGTTTAAAGCTTAAATTAATGCAAAAGACAGTTGAAGTACTATCGAGTGAAAAGGGGTGTGTGTGTGTGTGTGTGTGTGTGTGTGTGTGTGTGTGTGTGTGTGTGTGTGGTGGGGGAACCGGTTGAACAGGTAAGGCGGAGAGGTTGGGTAGGGTTTGTTGTCACCGTTATTTCGAGGCGCATGCGCGCTGCCACCTGTTTCCTCATGAAATGTGTACCTGCGCTTCAATCAACCTTTGAAATTCGCTGCGCCGAGACTCGACTGAGCGGCTCGGAACGGTTCCAACATCGCTTTGCGCTGGGTGAGGTCTCGACTCCGTTCTTAGACCTCACAAAGATACACGCTGTTGTTAAAAGAAGAAGTTTGAGCCTGTACGTTACGGAAGAAGAGAGAGCGCGCAAAAGCGAACAAATGGTGGGAGACGCCAGGGGAACCTGTAGCCTATAGGTACAAAAGTTTGTACAGGTAGTGAGGAAGGAGGAGATCTCGAGGTACAATCTTCCTCTTGCTTTAGTACAGACTGCTCAGGTGAATCAGGTATCGGATCCAGGCGTGTTTATTAGTCTGGTTTTTATTTGCTTCGATTTCAGGGTAGTAGTTTGGCGCTGCTGTAACTACAATAGGTAGCCATATAGGGAGATAGCGGAGTTACACCTGGAGAGCTCTCACCATGCCGAGAGCATTTCTGGTCAAAAAGCCCAATGTTTCCCCTGGTAAAAGAAGCTGGAGCGACCTGCCTGATCATGAACGGGGAGACATCTACATACCAGGTGAGAGGACACTTTTCTATATGCTATTATCACCTTTACTGAACTAGAAGCTGAAAGACTCGAGAGAGCGAATAACGGTCAGTGGGAATCGCAAGATAATCAGGGGAACCCTTCGGAGATGTAACCCCAAGCTAAACTTTAATTGATTGTTTAACATTTAAAAGGATCAGGGCCTTCGATTTATGTACTAAACCTAAAAGGCTTTTCTCTTACTTTTGTCTTGATCTGTCTTCGTTCTGTTTATCACACCCAGCTTTCATTTCATTATATCCCACCCATTGCATTAAGACTATTGTAGAACCTAATATATATATGAATAGATATCGATCGTTTTTGTTGTGTTATGAGCGATCGTGTGTGGTAAACAAACCTAAGGAGCCGTTACAACCCGCTTAAGCTGACCTTCAGCCTCAGATGGCTTCCTTCACCACGTAATGTTCGTTGCAACACACTGCGATTAGTCTCGCCCAAACACAACGTTTCGTTTGGAAAATCTCCTAAATCCACTAAGTTGGAAAAGTTAATCCGGGTGGAGTGCCCCGTAGGATGACAAGAATATGTTCTGCAAGGATTGTGTACTTGACAAATTTAAGAACAACGATTTAAAACCCGACGACCAAAATAACAAAATGCGAATTGTTGCAGTCTCTTTATAAAGTTGCGGACTATCAGATGACATGCTAATTCACCTAACGGAATCCCAACAACACAACCCCCTCTTTGTGAGCGCCTTCCCCATGTTCATTCACTTCACCACGATTAGCAATTATACTAATAATTTACTAAATCCCAGCGGATTTAGGTTTGCAGTTGTGTTCTTTTCCGTATTTATTGGGCTTGTAGATGTAGCCTAGTTTTTTTTTTTAAAAAAACCTCTCCGCTTCATCACTTAGCCAGATCTTTTTTTCTAACGTCTTAAAGTAGGCTTACTTCTACTTTAACGTGATTTAAAAGTTTCTTTTAGCCTATAGGCCCATTTTACCTTCTCCAAAGACTCACACCTGTAAGAGCAAAGCTTCGAAACTGCTACACAGATTAATGTGGTATGTGAAGTTGTTGTACCTGTTCCTGTGATTATATGAATTGCTAACTGGTTTGTAGTTTCGTTTCGAAGAAAACAGCCTAGCCCAGTATTATTATAGGAGCATTTATGTGGGACCTTTAAAGCTTTACACCCTTTATGATACCATCTTTATGTGGTTTGGCGTTTCGTATGGAGTGAAAGGCATTTCTTTGTATCGAACCTATTGTGGTTATCGATGAAAATGCGTTTACTGCTAGATTGGTGGTGCGTGGCTGTGGGTTAATGAACAGTGAAGGAAATAACGGACTGGCGGCTCTGTTGCCGCTGTAGCTGCTGCCGTTTCCCGCTACACCCTTAGCAAACATGGCCCTGAGTAAACTCACCTCCAGTGTGCTAGGCCTCGTCTTCTGCTCCCACTGCTACCCAGATTCTCTTTTACTGGATAGCTTTGTTACACACACAGAGACACACAACACACAACACGCAGCAATAATAGAGCTTTATTTTTTATGTTAGATTTTAAAGTCCTAAAGCCAGATTTTCCTGTTTGAGTCCAAGTGATTAAACCTGTAGTCTGTGACGTCACGATCGCAGTGTCAAAGTTACAAGATAAGGAATGAAGGCTGGGTTTTTAGAAGAGGGCTGTTGGGCACAATAAACCCGGACAGGTCTTGTGCAGTCTCATTTTTCTTATTCTGTTCACTGGTCCTCAGGTGGTTACAATGTATAAAGGCTGTGCTAATCCATGGTTTTGAGTCATGATTTAAAACGTCGGACACAGACTGAATGAATAATGATACAAAGTGTTCGACAATGTCAGTTTCATTCTGTCACTGTTGGTTTGACAAGACAGTTTGAAAGACGGGTAAAATGTGTAGACAAAAAAAGTGTACAATGTAAAACTGTACAATAGCATTAGAAAATGCACGATAGTGGGGACAAAAATGCTTGTACAAACTACAATGCTCACAAAAACTACAGGATATTTCATTTTGAAATGTCCCTCATTCTTGTGAGCAATGTGGTTTGTACATTCTTTAATTCAGAAAGCACAAATGGTCTTATAGATCACCATTGAATGGCAGTCTTGTCATTCTAATAACCCACTTACAATAGCATATATATATATATATATATAATGATCTATAAATATTACCTGGTGTCATTTTTATGTTTTGTTTTAGTAAACATATTCTGTATGTACTGTGGGGGCCAAGAGTCTGATAGCAGTGATAATGTTTGTGTTCTTTTTAATTATAAACATGTTTTCTTTAACAAATAATGCATAAACAGTTTGAGTGGAACATCTTTGAACAACAACATTTTCAGAGTTTGTGCAAAATCTGTTGAGCTATTTTACCCCAGCATGATTACACAATATTTTGTGTTGTTACTGAACTCATGGCTTTCTCAGTCTTCAGGTTATCCATAAATACCCTGTGGGGTTTAGGTCAGGTGTACATAAATACTAATACATTCTGATTTTTTTTTAAGAATCAACTTTTAACACAATATATTATGTTGATTATAAGATGTGTAATGAAAAACATTTTAAATTTGAGGAAAATGCTAAATCAAAGGATTTCGCCAGTGGTCTGTATATGCAATGTATAACATCCCTTACACTTTCCTTCTTGCTACTAAACATTCGCACACACATCTAATGGCAAATGAAAAACTGCAATGCTTGACACAGCGGTGCAGTCGAGTCAAAAGAACCTTGAACATTTTAACTGTCCTATACCACCATTTACATGTACAGTATGTACCATATGCTTTTGATTCTCCTTATGAACTCCCAAATTATCTGTAAGATTCATTATCTGCCTGATTTGTTTTTGTTTTTAGTAGTAAATGCCTCAGTGTATCACTGTACATTTTAAGTGGGTAACGGTCAAATCCTAGTGGTTTTCTAGTGAGTATACTGGGTATACCTCCATATCACCGACTACACTACTGGCCAGACAAGATCTGTTCAAGCAGATTAACCCGCTACACATAGTGATTTAGATCTATATTTACACCTTCTATATAAATAACAGTATACTATATAAATGAAAATAAGTTGCATTAAATAATAAAATAAAATATAAATAAATCCATACAGCCTAATTACAGTGACTACTAAAATCTAATCAGCCTTATAAAATCGTACCCAGTTTATACGTCTGTTTATTACTTTGCCGTATATTTTTGCTCTTCCATGTCGACCACGGTGCGGTTTTGATTCAGGATAAAGCCATTGCTCTGTGGCAAGAAAGCAAATAACTGATTTAGCTAGCATGCAGTAAAATGCATTAAAGTAAAACCAATGAGAAGCGCCATTTGCCTCAGTTCAGACCATTGTGATGAAAAGAATGGACACCGTATACGATAAATAAACACAGCTGGGACACTTCTGCATTCTAATGTGCTTAAATGATTTTGTACGAATTGCAAGATATTTTTACGTCCCTGCTTATCGTAGGTAAGTTGTACGGTATAAATAAGCCATGTCACGTGTTTTATGATGACTGATTCATTTTATGGTGACTGACTGAGGATTTTATATATGACCATAGATAAACATTAGAATATTAGAAAACATGATACGTTAGTGGAGTTTTGTTTGCAGTCAGTGCATTGTGTTGTAGGTATACTTGTATAAAAAGGGATCATGAGCCTGTGTCTCTGGCACGGCTGGTCAGACTGGTAATGCCGTAACAGGAGTGGCTGACTTCAATCCAGGACAATACAGTTACACACGCACCTGCCTCCCACCCAACCATGCACACACACCTTCCCTAAAGGCACAACTGTTCCCTGAAAGTTACATTTCATATCCAGTTTCTAATTTTAATGCATATTCTCAATCAAAAAACAACGCATATTTCACTTTTAAAGGAATTCCTTCTGTCAGTTAAACTCGTTGCATTTTATGATGGGTTATGATTTTTAAAATCACACCTTAAAAGGTTTTAACTAACGAAACCCTATATATTCTTCATGTTTCCATATTCAGTTTCAGTATCTCCTCCAGTTCTGTGGGATGAAACAGAAGCAAGTACAGCTGAAGTGGCTCTGTGCTTATCCACACATAAAGACCACAGCAGATGCACACAGAAAAACACACAGGATCCCTATACAGTGGTTTCTACAGCTGAACTGCCATCTTCCTCCGCACTCGGACAGCAGCACAGCACAGAAGTTGAACGCATCCGGAGCTCACAGAGCGACAACTATATCCGTTCCAAAATCAAGGTGAGGCCTTCTTGGAAAATTGCTTTTTACTGAGTTTCTGTTTAAACTTTTCTTTCTAAAACTGGTTAGTCTGCATGGTTTCATTGTTAGTTAACTACTCACTTTGGATTGGGGAATGAACTCTGGTATGTAGAATCATACCAGTCGTTCAAACCCAGTTGCCAGTTGATTAGACACACCCACAGAACCTTGTACTCTTGTTTCTGCGCGCAGTTTCTTAACCCCTCCCTTTTAAGATCCGTCTGAAAAAAATGGATCACAGCAGGATCACTACTGAACGGATATGATCTGGGCAGTGGGCTTTTCTCTGTACAGATGTGTCGAGTACTCTTTTGGACTGGTTTATCGAGCAACGTGTTTTTGTTGTGCATTTCAACACTAGTGGGAACGCTTAATCACTGGGTTATTAGACACACCTAGTTCTTGGGCCAGCTTTTAGTTGCACATTTATAGACTAAAAATAACGAATATTAGACGCCAAACGGTGCATAACAACAGATCAGTCTACAGTCAGTAACTAGTGCACCCATTTGATATGTACATAATAAACTTACCAATCTGACCGCAACATTGGGGCCCATATTAACTTTACAACTAGGTATGTGTGGGTGTGCAAGCTTATGTCTTCTAATGTATTGGGTTTAATTTTGGCTGAAATTAGGTCAATTTACAACGGTTTGCATTGATTGTTCATATTAACAGGTGACAACAGGTGAGCTTCCCATAGAAACTCCACTCATCAATCCCACTATGACCGCTGAACCTCCAGTCCCTGTGACAAATCCATGCTCCACAACCAGCAATGGGCCGACTTTAGTATCTACAGCAGGTGCAAACTACGTGTGTCACGTGTGCCAGAAAACGTTTCAGTTCCAGCGCATGCTCAACAGACACATAAAGTGTCACAGCGAACAGAAACGGCATCTGTGCAATTTCTGCGGCAAAGGCTTTAACGACACCTTCGACCTCAAGAGGCATGTCCGCACACATACAGGTATGAGAACATAAAATATCAGGCTTGGGAATTAGGTTTCTTTACAGGGGTGTTCAATATTGTAAGAAAATATATATATATATATATATGTGTTACCGTTTCAAATTGCCTTGGCTTCTACTACACTGCTCACAAAAATAATTTTGAAAAATGCAAAATGAAATACAAGTGGCACATGTTTGTAGTCCAATCTGTTAGCACAGTGCTCTAAAACGTAGTTTCCTAAAAGTCTCTGTCTGTTCAAGGTGTTCGTCCATATAAATGTAATTTGTGTGAGAAGGCCTTCACCCAGCGCTGCTCTCTGGAATCCCACATGAAGAAGATCCATGGCGTGATGCAGAAGTACGCCTACAAGGAACGACGCACCAAGCTCTACGTTTGCGAGGAATGTGGTCACACGGCTGCCACCCAGGATGCATTGATGCGACATCTACACAGTCAGCATCCAGACAGTGCCTTCCTGCGGGCCAAGGGGCAGCGCAGACAGCCAGGGGGAACAGACATCATTGTGCAGGAGGAAAACTCCCTGCCTGGTTCTCCCTTATCACTGAACAGTGATGATACAACAGGTTCGGGAGGAAGATAGAAGGAGTTTTCAACTAAGATTAAGTTAGAATAATATATTGTATGAATAACTTTAAGTCTATTCTCTGCTTGTTCATACGGTAAATTATTTCAAAAGGAAAGGTTAAGAAAGAAAAACCTAGGAATACACTATGTGTAGAATAAGAAGATTTGCTTTGTGTTGTCATTACACAGTAGCTGAACAGGCAATGTGCTTTATACAGGAATCACTGGTTCAGTCAGAGTTTACACTTCCACTACAGACAAGAGCTGGTTCTTTTCTCAGAAATCAGTAGATGAATTGGCTGGTGATAACTATGAACTAGTTAAGTTTACATTTTTAAAAACACTATATGATGTCAATGCAATATGCCAAATTGCATTTTTGCTCAGGGGAAACACAATACAGAGTGTATACAATTGTGTTTAAAGAGAAGTATGAAACTGCCTTATTGTCTGTTTGTCCCATCTTTTGAGGCAAAAGAATTAATGTGATGGTGAATGATTATCCCTGTGTGTAATGTGTGCTGTCGTATGGATTGCAAAAATGTGTATTTATCAAAGTGCTTTGTAATGTTCTGTGGGTGGAATGTATCCTTTATTTTCTGCATTTATACAAACATGTAATTCTTTAGAATGATCAAGGATGCATTTTTCTTATGAGTCACATATGATTAAGAGATGGGTTCACTGTAACAATGTTTTCCTGGTCTTGATAAGTAATCGTTGAAATAGAGTCCCTGTATTATATTGTGGAGTTTTACTATAGCGTTTATTATGTGAATGAGCTTTCTATCCTTGACAATAAACCTTTATTTTATGTTACGTGTTGAACTACATTGATCCTCCTTGTGTTATGGCAGACTATGCCTGGGTCTGGAGACAAAGTATTCAGCTAAATCATATTTGCAATCTGCATAGGTTGAAACGGAGACCTGAGTGCCAGTCAGTGGGTGGATGTTGGGTGTTCATGCAGCAGATTCCAGGTCCTTGTTTGGTCTTGTTGCTGGAATTTACCAGCAGTCTCATTATAGGGTTCTTAGGTGGTAACGGTTCGGGAGCGCTGACGTTAGTCCCGTTATGTTGCTCAACAGCTACTTCACACAATACACACAAACAAAGTCGTATTATTGCAGTGCCATAGACGTAAACTTACATCAGCATCTAATACACAATGCTGTAATATGTAATGGATTACAACTCTATCCTCAACGCAAGGAGTAAGCTACTCATGAGTACGCTTGTCATGAACAAAACTTACCTGCTCTCCACCCATTTCTTACACTATTATTATTCTATCTGACCTAAGGGTGGCGCTGTTTGTGTTGCATGCTGAATCTCAGGCCTGCCTGATCTATATGTTGCCAGATCCGTTATTTCTGTCTTTATGACTTCTTTTTTTAAGTCAGCAGGTTAGGGGTGTTTGCTAAATGCAGTAAACGTAGTAAACAACTCTTGGTGACAGTGGTGACTAATGGGAAGACTGAGTTTAGCTCTGATTGGCTACCACATTTGGGATCTTGAGCAAACCTTCAATTTAATAGAGCAATTTTAAGTTGTTCTTGATAAAGGGGACCCACTAAATTGTTTATTTGGATACAACTGCATATATAATATGATTCACATCTTTATGACACAATACAGTTAAGCAGGTATTGATATGATATACTTAAGTTCTCTTGATGAACAGAAACAATTCAGTCCAACTTCGGTACAATTAAATTTAGATCTTATCCAGTATGTTTCATTTAATGATGTGTGACAGTTTCAATCTAATAATCCAATAATTTTATGTAGTTCATATTCTGGTAAGTTCATTTTGTGCTAAGATGCTGCAGCTGCAGCAATGCCTATCTAGGATTCATCGCAGGTATCAGATGTCTGAATCTTTATTGTCTGCACTGCTATCGATAGGGATCCACACTTGTGACATAAAGTAACTGAAAGCTTCAGTTTTTGCCTTTAAGAGGCTATAATTCATTGATCGCAAGCTCTGACAGAAACCGCTCATGCAAGCGTTAGCTCTCACACACACCCGGGAAGAGATTGTCACATGAATTGATTTGCAAATGTTGTGTCAATTGTTCATTTACTTTTTTTTCATTGAATCGAATCTGGTTTCATAAACCCATGCAGAGTATGTTACATTATATTATAATCTAGCTATAGCCATTTAGCAGGTGCTCTTATCCGGGGAAATTGACAACAAATACAATGATATAATCCAAGAAACTGTCTGGTAACCGTGACAGTCGGGAAAGCCTAGGTGGGATTGCTCTCATTTGCTTGTTTTATTTAATGTTGTATGTTGTATTATATTAGCTAACGCTTTCATTTTGACCTCCGTTAAGTTTTCCTTCGAAAAATGGTAATGTCTTGAACGCCACGGTTCTGCAGCTTGAGTTATTGTGCGTCTGGCAACCCAGGTTCCACACTGTTTTCGAAACACAGGCGGGTTGTGGAGCTGGAGCTGCACTGCATTATTATTTGACGGGGAATCTCTATATTGACTTAACGCCAACTCTTATAAACTAGTTTGAACTGTTCAGTGATGCACCGAGTAACCGAGTAGTTATTACAGAGGAAACTCGCAAATAAAAACTGGAGTTTAAGCTGGACAACAGTTTAACCATCACGTACGCCGGTTAGCTCATTAGCCAAACAGCCGCTAACGACATTATGGATATTTAGTCTATTATTACTGTCTAATTTAACCCACTAATGGAATACCATGGCTTAAACACGAGGTTCCGACACATGGTTCGAACACAAGATCAGTTATCTGTAACTCTAATGGTGTCCGGATTTCTGTGAAGACGTTTTCAGAACTGTAGCTGTATATGAGGTTAGCTATTAAACGTTGGTCATTGCTTTAAACTTAAGTTACTGACTCTGAATAATTAAGATAAATTAGAACTTTATCTAACATATAATTAATCTGTTAATGGCTCAAATGTGTGGAACCAGTATAGCTAACGAACCGAGCTTAATGTAAACGAACAAGCAAAGCAACGTTGGTTTTCATCCATTGTCACGAGTTTTTTTATTTTATTTGTAGAGTTGGGTATTTAAGAAACACAAAATTTGTCATAAAGTTACTTATCTTAACTGTAACGAAGCTTTACTTGAAGACAGTTCGTGTACGGAAACTTCATTATAGTTGTACAGAGAGTCGCATGGGTTTTAACATGAACATTTTTAATGACATACAGAACGCGCTTTTGGACAAAAACTTGGACTAACAGATCGAGTTTGTCGGCTTCAGCTGCCTGGATTGGGTTTAAAAGGTGTAGTTGGTAAACTTTCAAAATGCCTTCAGAAGCAGTGCGGCTTGGTCGGAAGCGACCTCTTCCCGCCTGTCCTAACCCCCTGTTCCTGCAGTGGCTCACTGAGATGCGCGATCAGGCCAAAGAAAAGGGCCTCAAAACTCAGTACGTCTACCAGAAGGTGAGCCGCTGACTGTCTGGCGCGCGGCATCAGAAACAAGTTCGCGAAAATGTAGTAATTGGGTTGTGTTTTCTTTAAGGCTATTAATTCACTGAAAAAGTATCCACTGCCGCTAAAGAACGGCAGAGAAGCCAAAATCCTGCAAAATTTTGGAGACGGGATCTGTAAGGTACTGGACCAGCGGCTGCAGAAGCACTACTGCGAAAACGGTACGAATGAAGCTCATTGATGGAACTCTTAGCTGTTTTGTTCTGTTATCCCGACCGCTTCCAACAGCAGCTCTTCATATTCAATTATAATTAAATTACACGTGAGCAGATTTACTCTTTATTGTTTATTAACTGAAAGGTAGTACAGAATGCAATTTCAAGAAGCACATTACAATAGAGATCTAATATGTAAACATGGTTATTATTGCATATTAAATTAGGCCATTATGACACGGGATTTGCAAAGCCTGTTAGATATTATGGAAGTAGTGATAAGCACTCAAAAAAGACTTTTTATTAGAGAATACATGTACCACCCACTTTCTTAGGTACACCTGTTCAATTTCACTTTAATGTGAATATCTAGCCAATCAAATGGCAGCTACCAATGCATTTATGCCAGTAGAAATGGTCAAGATGACCTGCTGTGTTTCAAATCATCTCAAACTTGAACATGGCACTGAGTTCACTGTACTCAGATGGCCTTCATAGTCTCAGTAATGGTCATAGAGAGCTTTTGGGGTGTGGTGGAATGGGAGCATCACGTCATGGATGTGCAGCCAACAAAACTTGTTCAATCTAGGCTAAGTCAATTCTGAAGACAAAAAGGTATGAGTAATAAAGTGGTGGGTGAGTGTGTTTCACATAATATAACACTGATCATATATATATATATAATCTAAGTAGCTCAGCCACTGTCAAACTATTCTGTTAGTGCATCAGGTTTTTAAACGGAACTAAAATTGTTAGACTAGGTAGTTAGTTTCCAGCAAATGTGAGCTTAATAGTTTAATGTACTAATTGTGTAATTATTTGTGCAGAATTAAGGAGTAAAAAATGAAGACATTGAACTAAATAGTTTGTAATTTAAAAAATTAAGAAATAAAAACCTAATTTTTGAGCAGTGTAGATAATTTCTCTGTATGTTTTGTCATAGGTGTCGATGCTCCTATCCATTGCCTTCCACGTGTCACTGAACCGCACAGCAACAACCTGCCATCAACCAACAACCCATCTTCACTTTGTCCTAGCAGTCCTTCTGCAAAGGGCGGAGGAAATATGGTGACTAGTACAAATAAATGCCTGCATTGCCAATGTGTTTAATTATTAATTAAATTAATTATTTGCACTGTAGTCTCATAGACATCTTATTGTTTCTGCAGAAGAAGGCTGGAGGAGATGCGGGACAGGAAAAGGGAAAGAAGAACAGAGACTATGTGCCTCAGAAGCGATCGGGAGGATATGCTGTTCTGCTTACCTTGTACAGACACTCGCAGGTACAAGAACACACTTCAGCATGTTGTTACCTACAGCAACTCTACAACATTGGTCGAATGCTTGCTTATGTTCTGAAGGACCAAAAACATGAATTCAGGGATTTTATGGTACAAACCAATGGCTGTGTTGCTATTCTTTAGTGCTGTAGAAAATGGTGTCTGTTTTGCTTCAGATACCTGGCAGTAAGGGCTTCATGTTTAAAAATGAACTGCAGACTGAGGCACAGCCACTTTGTGACAAATCCTTCACTGTGGTAAGACTAATGATCTAAAAGTTTTTAGCACTCCTGATCGCACACTTAGGCCATTTGTCTTCCTCTGGTTATAATGTTTACCTATTTTGACTCTCTCCTGTGTGTAGCCTGATCTAGGTAGTAAATATACCGCTTGGTCCTCAGTAAGCACCCTCATTCAGAAAAACCTACTTTTGAAGACGCACAGCCCTGCCAGGTAAACCCACATTCAGTAATTGTAGAATTTTCAGATTTGTATTCACACCCATTTCTGTTCATGACAGGCAGAGAAATGATTTCAAAATCCAGCGAACCCTGTGTATGAGATGGTCACATGTCCAAGCTTAATTGTTAAAACATAGATGTTTTCCATGATTAATTTACCTTAGTAAATTAAGTTACCATAAAGTACATCGTAATCGTATAAAGATGATTTAATGTGTTTTGGGGAAGCAGTACTGCAATCTCCAATGTGTCAACTTTAATAGTACAAGCTTTCAAATATAGTAAGTATATAACTATAATGAAAAAAATAATAATTTTTGATATGTTTAGCTCTCAAGCTTACAAGCTTGAATTGCATGAGAGTATACACCTAGTCAGTTGTGTTCAAAATGTAATATCAGCTGGTGACATCATATCTTTTGTCTACTTTGTTCTCTTTTTCACAACTCCAATCATCAGATACTCTCTGACTGAGCTAGGTGTGGCTTTATCAGAGAAACTGGAGGCTGGAGAAAGAAAGGATGGGTTAGAGGACAGGAAGATGAGTGAGGCTGTGGACTCGAGGGATGGACCAGTTACAGTAGATCTGACTTTGGATGAGGATGAAGAAGAGGACAAACATGAAAGTGAAGATACATGGCAAGAGTTACTGATGGAGAAAATAAATACACAAGCACCATTTCAACTGACTAAACCGCATTCTGCACTCAAATTAAAGCAATTATGTTCAGTGCACTCATCTAGCTCTCACTGCCCAGCTACAAATGCAGAAAAATCCAAACTGATGAATAATCTTCCATCAGCGTATTTTACTTTGTTTGTTTGTCTGTTTTACTTTTAAAATTGGCTTAATTTTTTTCTTGTCTTATACTCCAGTATTCCAAGAAAGGAACCTACCACAGCCGGGTCTGACTCAGGATTCTATAAAAAGTGCTCTAATCCAGAGCCAGAAAGAGAAGCATACCTCTTCCCTGGGTCCTATGATATTGTACTGTGTGTTGACTTTATCGAGACAACTGGGTAAGTACATTTCTAACTGTCCATAAAGGCTTTAAAGTCATTCCAAGCAGAAATTGTGCTTTTATATTATTTATAAACCCTTTCTGGGCACTTGCATTGAATACGCAGACTTGAGAAGTATTGAAAATTCATAAAGTCATGCTTCTTAAGCTTATATGATTTGTTGTGAGAGAAGTACAAGTCACAGAAAAGTGTATGCCATAATCGGTTGTCACAATTCTATAGCAGGTATCTCTAAATAAGCTCAGGTTGCAGTTACTGAAAGGGAACAGAAGTGGAATAAGACCCCTAAGTTTTTGCTGAGGAGAAAGACCTGTCATGCTCCCTTCCCATCCCTCCTAACTAAATGCCTGCTCTGTTTCCCTACCTCATTTGCTTTGGAAATAGTAAGCTAATTGTATTGTCGCTTTATAAGAGCATCTGCTAAATGACTGTAATATTGCCTTTTAGGACTGTTGAGCAATTCTATAACTTGTGCACATGGGTGGCAGTGCAAATCTAGCTTCTCAGGCAAATCACCAAGGTGTTAGATGGTTGGTTGGATTGATTTTTGTCTTTGCTGTGGAAATCTTTAGCCAATCTCCAATGAAAGTTGAGACTAGTCTTTTTGGAGCTGCCGTAAGCTAATTTGGACAAGGCTTTGGTGTTGCCATACACTTTGCACATCTTAATAAGGCATGTTTGACTGGGGGATTCCCTGGTGATGCCCTAGTGAGACCTGTTGGGCCTGCGATGAACTGCCGTACTATATACTTCAGGCAGCACACAATTAATTCTGGGGCATAAGTTGTGGTAAAAGGGGGAAACATTTTGCTATTCAGTTTACAGTTGGTCCAGTTCTGAAATCTGGAGGTCTTGAGTATTGAGTTGCATTTTGATTGGCCAATGGCTCTGATTTTGTAGAGTACCCTATCAAGTAATTTTAGATTAATTATATGAAAATACGAATAGCATGTTTGATTCATTATTTATAACATTTTATTTGGCAGAGGAAACACAGCACGTAAGCAGGAATTGGTCAAGGAACTGCAGAGAAACGGAGTGGTCTTTGACATTAGAAAGCTGAATGTGGGGGACTTTTTGTGGGTTGCTCGTGAAAAAGTGGCACCCGTGATTGGTAAGTGCGGTTCTTAATATTTCTCCACCATGCTCATACTCTCTTTCACACATACAGACACACACAATGTATTCTTAAATGAAATACTAGATTGTTTTTAAATACCAGTACCAGGAGGATTAGTTTGGTTTTTACAGGCAGGTTTTGCAGCACCTAGATCATATCTGTGTACAAATGATGTAGTTCTTGGGCATATTAACAAACTGCTTTTACTAAAGGTCAGTTGCGCCCACCTGTGGCAAAAGAGCTGGTCCTTGATTACATCATTGAGAGGAAGAGGATGGATGATCTGTGTGGAAGTATCATGGATGGACGCTTCAGAGAGCAAAAGGTGAAAGATGAAAATATTGTTATACAGGCATTTAGAAACAATGATCCAATATATAGCATTTTTATATTGAAAGTTTGTGTATGAACAAGCTGTAAAACAACCTAAAATGTTTCAATTTCAAATCCAAACATGACAACAAGATTGAAAGTTGTCAAGAGTCTATATTTGGGAGGAACAGCAGGTAGTGTTTCAGAGTTTGGTCTTTACATTTTGTATTGTCTCTGTGGAGTTCTGGGTATTCCAGCTTCCTCATGCCTTGTACATGATGGTAGGTGGATTGGCTAATTCATACCCCCAGGTGTGTGTGTGTGTGTGTGTGTGTGTGTGTGAGTGTGTGTGTGTGTGTGTGAGTGTGTGTGTGAGTGTGTGTGTGAGTGTGTGTGTGAGTGTGTGTGTGAGTGTGTGTG
>JAUZST010002831.1:5000-17671 GCA_034779995.1 Parotocinclus haroldoi
CGCTGTGTGAGCTGTCAAAAGGGTCCGGGCGCAGACTGGAGTGTGAATGAAGGTGGCCTCTGTGAATCTGCTAGGGGTCTGCCTGGGCCCCGTTCGCCACGAGTGTGCGCCCCCATAAAAGCCCTGCTCCCAACACCTCTCCCCAGCTAGGTCAGAACGGCCCGGATGGAAATGACCGTCCTGCTTCCCCCAGCCCAACGACGCTCCGTCTTAAAGTCTGGCCAAAACAACCTGTCACCAAGAGGTACACTGCCCAAAAGTAGCCTCTGAGAACCTTTTTACAGGGCAGCGCTAAAGGGGAGGTACTTTTACCATCATTTTAAAACCCTGGGTTACAGGTGACCTAAAATCGTCTCAAAAATCATTGAAATGTGTAAAAGTTTCCAATTAAAGTCTAAAGCGTTACCCCCAACCAACCCCGCCCCCCCCTGCTCCGGCCCCCGCCCCCGCCCCCGCCGAGGGTCGTTTCGGGTCGATCTGCCGAAGTTGTTTGGTTTAATTAGTTAGTCGTGTAAAACTGAACGCCTTGCTTTGGTCAGTGTCGTCGTTATTCGCATTGTTTACCGATTTACTTTTGCTTCTCAAAAAAATGAAGGTAAAAAAAAAAAGAAAGAAAAACAGAAGTGGCACTAAGGAAAGAAGAAGTTTGTTTAGAGACGGCTAAAGAAAGTGTCGTTGTTCCAGGTGATTACGCTCGGCTTAATTAGCGAGGCGTGATTTTTGCTTCACGAACGGAGGCGAAAATTCGTCGCTCTCCCTCAGGAGGCGATCAGCCAGCCTTGTGAGAGACAGCCAAGGGGTCCGTGACATGACACTAAAAAAAAAAAAAAACCTTTTCATTAAAAAAAATAAAGAGAAAATGAAAGAGTTTATGGGGCAAAGATCAAAAATAAGTGCTGCTCTACAACATGCCGAGTCTCGGGGTGAAAAAAAAATAACAATGATTTCACATTCTTTAATTTTCCCAGTAAAATGGACAGCCATTTTCGAGGGTCGAATAATTGTTTGAACCGAGGATTTTATCATTAATCCGAGAGGGCTGGCGGATCCGGGGTCACACTGGGGGTTGATTAGGTACGAGATGCACAAAGCTCTGCTCACTCGACGCCCCTGAAAAGAAGCAAGTAATTTAGATTCAGGATTGGTCCGGGGGGCCGGCGGGCTCGCTCCATTACCAGCCATTTTCAATTTCAGCCGCACAATAAACATCGGCCTCGCCGAGGAAATTAGAGCGTTTGATAATGTTCCGGAGAGAGGTGAAGCCTCGACGAGACGACACAACCTCCAGAAAGAAACATCCTTCAGATCGGCCTCGGGTTTGACTCGGGTTTTCTTAGTGCTTTTCGTTTATTTATTTATTTATTTTTTTAATCTGATTAGATGCACGAGGCCTTGACTTGTTTTTCAGAGCTAACAGATAATACAAACCCCATTAATACACTCCTGTTCTTCATACCGTCCTTACCTAAAGGTTTAGCTTCCAAAATTTAAGTGGTGCCACTGAAGAGCTGAAAATGTCACGAAATTTGTATATGTACATATATATATATATATATATATATATATTTTTTTTTTTTTGAATTTTTTTTAATGAGGATGCACGTAAATTCCCTTTCACTTTAAACACACTTTCATTAAAACACAGAAACGTTAACGTTTACTCACGATGTGGCCATGAGTGCGGCCCCTCGCTCCCCAAAAGCAGGGGTGTGGCCTAACGTGACGTGAAAACGGGGGGATTTTTATTCTAACGTTTAATTACGTAAAGAGTTCAGCTTTTACTGCTCTTACTGAAGATTCACATGATCGATGATTAATAATAATTAGGAATAATTATATTATGTTATATTATATTATAAATAATTAGGGGGGAAAAAAAACAACCAATAAACAATAACTTTAAACGAGTGCCATTAAAACGTACAGCTTCTTAAGTAAAATAATAATAAGCAAAGTAATACAAATAGAATATTTTCTTAGGGAAATTAATAATATTTTATTAATACAAGTATGTATAGTAAATAAAATAACTAAATAATTATTAACAAGAAATACAATAAGCTTCAAAATAATATTTACACTAATAAGTCTTTATAAGTTATCATAATGTTAATAATAATAAAAATACATTTTGTTAGTATAATTATTAGCAGTAATAATAATACTATTAATAATAATAATAATATCAATAATAATAATAATACTACTACTACTACTACTACTATTACTATTATTATTAAAAATAATAATAATAATAGGTACATTAATAAAAATCTGAATCTTAAGCAATAACAAAAATACTTTTATTAATGCGGCCTTATATCTTAAGAGGATTAATTAAGTAATTAAATTAATGATTGCCTTAATATACATAATAATAATAATAATATTGATATGTTTCTTTTAAAAAAATGCATATTTTTCTTTCAAAATTAACCATAAAATGTTTACATTTATAATGAACAATGTGCTTCTAAATAAAAATGCACAATGTTTTCACTAAATTAATGACAATGATGATCGTAATCATAGTTTTCTTCATTATATTATTTATAATAATAGTAAAAGTAGTACTAATAACAGAAATAATATTTTTACACATAAATACTTTTACACTTCTAAATAATAATAATAATAAAAATAATAATTAATATAAATATAATAGGCTTAATAATTAATAATATTGAAAATATAACAATAATATATATAATAAGCTTCTTAAAAATGTATAATGACAGCATAATAAAAAATACAGTAACAAATATAAGCTTCTTAATAATAATAATAATAATAGAACATAATACAAACAAATATAATAGGCATCTTTAATAACAAGGATAAGTATTTATATAATGCAATACTTTATAATTAATATTATTTTTTTTAAAGTATTGCATTATATAAATACTTATCCTTGTTATTAAAGATGCCTATTATATTTGTTTATATTATGTTCTATTATTATTTTTATTATTATTATTATTATTATTATCATCAAGAAAAACTCTTTATTGGGCAGAGCATATTTAATTAATTAAATTAGTTATTATTATTAGTTACTAATTATTAATTCGTTTCAAAATTCATCCAGTTCAGGGTCAGGCGAGCTGAGACCTAACCGACAGCACAGGACACAAGGCAGAAACCGACCCTAGATAAGATGCCAATCCATCTCAGGGCCACCAGGACACTTTAGAGATGCCACTTGATCTAACAGATCTTTGGAATGTCTCAGGAAACATAAAAGCTCCACACAGGACAGGAATCGAACCCTGGATTTGTAATCAATAGTCCAGTATCTTTATTATTATTAATAATAATAATAATAATAATAATAAAAATAAGTGTAGCGCACTACTGGATTCATATTCACAGTTAATTAACAGTAACTATTGAGATATTATATCAGATTTTCACACAGCACTTGGTCTAGCAGTAGTCAGCTTGTGTGTGTGTGTGTGTGTGTGTGTGTGTGTGTGTGTGTCCAGTCCTAAAAGCCACACTGCAGTGGTATTTACTGAGACGGATGCAGAGGCTCAGCTGAGCTCGATTGAAGTGTTAAGTGTTAAATGGACTTTGTTCAGGTAGTCACTTTGTTTTCATGCTGATAAAATTCATTTAAGGCCGTCGGTTTTTTCCCTCCGGCAGATTCCGAAGGAGAGACACAGCGCAGAGAATTCACTCCATCCCAGTCCTTATTGATTTTACGCCGCTGATAAAGCGCTGCTTTAATATACCGAGTGTTCAGTCTCTCTTCCTGTGTGTGTGTGTGTGTGTGTGTGTGTGTGTGTGTGTGTGTGTGTGTGTGTGTGTGTGTGTGTGTGTGTGTGTGTGTAGGCTGGACTGAGGGATTCAGAGATGCTCTCACACCGCCGTAATTATTAACTCTATTAATTAAATCTGCAGGAACGTCGCCATAAGAGCTAAACGATACGAAAACGGATCAGGTTTCCGTTCTAAACTGCAGTTTAGAAACTTTGCACCGTAGAAGTTTTATAAAACGACGACACGGATTAAAACGTTCTTATTAAAACACACACTTATTCTGATCACGAAAAAAGAAATTCAAAGTTTGTTCAAAACTCTTTTTTTTTGTCAGGGACGGGAGTGCAGGGGTGTGGCCTAACGTGGCGTGAAAATGGGAGGGGGGGGTTCTAATGTTTAATAACGTAAACAATAATAATAAGAAGAAGAAGCACTTTAAACAAAATAATACAAAAGTAATAAATAATAATACTTCATATTTTCTTAAAGAAATTCATACAAATATTTGTATTAATATAATTGTTAATTGTAAATCAATTATTATTATTATTATTATTATTATTATTATTCATATGCATAACGAGAAAAACAAGTTTCAAAATAATATTTACACTAATAAGTTTCTTTATACCATTTATCTTAATAATAATTAAAAAAACATTTTGTTACTATACTTAACAGCAGTAATAATACTACTACTACTACTACTACTACTAATAATAATAATAATAATAATAATAATACAATAATAGGCACGTTAATAAAAATCAGAATCTGGAACAATAACAGAAATATTTTAATTAAATGAACGGGGGAAAAAAAATAAAAATTAAAAAAAATTTAAAAATAAAAAAAAAGGTCAGAATTTCCACTTCCAAAACCTGCACATACTCCAGTCCAGTCGGTGGCGATACTGCATCGATACGATCCGCCAAAAACACAAAGGAAGTAGAAATGGGGCACCATCATGGTCATACTTATATATATTATATTGTTATTATTATATTATATAAGGAAACCCGCAGTAATTAGATCTATCAAGTTTCATTTAATTTTCACTCCCTCCAGTCCTTTATTGATTTTCATTTCTATTGCGTTTCGTTCCTTTGATGTATTCATGCATTTTATCGTTAATTACACACAGATAAAGGTGTAAAAACAATTATTTGGGGATTATTCATGGATGAATCCTACGGAAATTACGACGCCACGTAAATTAGATTCCGAGCTTCCGCCGCATAAGCAAAGGAACAGAGGCGAGCGCCGTAGATCATCGCAGCCTCGCCGACAACAAAGAGGAAAGTGGAGGAATTAAAGAAGCCCTGAATTTGTACCGAAACATCCTCACCCTGCCAAAAAAAAAAAACTGTCCATAGCGATTTTAGAACGCAACTTTATGATGTTCGATTATCTTCTAATATCAAAGCTCTGTACCAGCCTAGGGTCACAGCGGCAAGGAAAGCGTTATGAGGTATAAAGAGGAAGAGGGAGGAACGAACACAAAAAGGATCAGGTGCTTGTCCGCTTCCTTTGTTTAAGGGCATTTTAATGGGCAAATTTAGAGCCTCCACTTGACCTAAAGTGGTTTTAGAGCATAGGTTCCAGTATACAGTACTGGGCAAAAGTCTTAGGACACCCTTAGATTAGATACAATGATATAAAAACAGGCGTATTCATTCAAAACAGCTTCTATAGGCTATAGCGGAAAGTAAATATTGTGATCTCCCCTTACACTCGATAGCAATAGCAGCATCGCTTCTAGGGCATGCAAAGATCTTTTTTGGAAGGGGAACAGGGTGAAGGGGTTCGAATAGGTCACAGCTGACAAAGACTGGAATGAAGATCAGTGCAAAAGAGGATTATGGAGTGACGAAGACTTTTGGGCAGTGCTTTATTTATTTATTGTCAACGACTCGGGGGTGTAACGGTGCCTCACGGTGCAAAAACGGGCCGACGCATCGTCTGTCTGACTCAAGTCGAGTGCAGTTCCATTTTTTATACACCGGATTCATCGTCAAAAAACCAAGAAGGAAAATATCCAGCATTTATGCTAAAGGAAAAGGAAAAAAAAAAAAAAAAAAAAGTGTGGAATCAGGAATAATAACGAGAACGGATGAAAAATATCCTCCATCCATCTCGTCTCTCTCTCTCTCTCTCCCTGTCTCTCTCTCTCTCCCTGTCTCTCTCTCTCTCCCTGTCTCTCTCTCTCCCCGTCTCTCTCTCTCTCTCTCTCTCTCTCCCCGTCTCTCTCTCTCTCTCTCTCCCCGTCTCTCTCTCTCTCTCTCTCCCTGTCTCTTTTTTTTTTAAACTGTATTGCCACTGTGGTACAGCGGGTATTATATTATATTAGGGGTGTATTAGGGGTGTATTAGGGGTGTACACAGGACTCAATTCACGAATTAATTCGGATTTTTGAAGCGTAAACAATGCACAGTTTCTTAAACAATTGTCAAAATCTATACAATAAAAAAAACACTTGAAACAGGTTTAAAGTTAAACGAAAACGCAAAAACACAGGTTTCAAAGCGAGCCTTCTTTTTGCTTTTGTTTTTCTGAAGAACAGCAATTCGCAATAAAGTGTGCTTTGCTCACATAAACACTACAGGTCCTCCCCGTCCATCCTGATCTCATCTCTAATCCCGTCTAATCTCCTCCGCTTCAACCCTGTTCGCCAGAAAACGCGTGTGAACGAACCGCCTCGTGAAGTGGGATCTGACCTTTGCACTCGTCGTAACAACGAAGTAGATTTCTAACGATTAGACTGAGCATCCGGACCCGCTGCCACCCCTGCCTGCGTGTTACGACTCCAGCTTCGCGTGGTTTTTTTGGGGGGGTGACGCTTTAAACATTGGTAATTCGGTTACAAATAAACGTTCTCCAGCAAGTTCTCGGTCCGGGGTTCGAACCAATCGAGATTCTCGCGTTACGACCCGGAGAGGAGTGTAGTTTGTGATTGTGGCTTGGACAAAGTTCAGGCCATAAATATACATTCTTTCCTCTAGAGCCCTGTAAAGCGACGGTCATGACTCACCGCACCGTTCATTGTTAGGACATGAGCTGATGAATGAAGCCTCTGGTGCTGACAGGCAGGTGGATTTACTCTACTCAGCCTGAGTATTAGCCAATTAATCCGGCCTGGTACGTTTAAATAAAGCACAAAGTCACTCCCTGGATTCCCGGCAGCTCTTTCAACCCCCGGTGATACCAAAAAAACAAAACAAAACAAAAACAAAACGCGCAACAATCCGGTTCAGGTTGAAGTTTTCAGAACTTAAGAGCAGAACGGACGCTCCCTTGACTCGTTACGCCTCCCATGACAGAAGTTACCAATACCATTTTTGTTTTTTTTCACCATGGAGCACCGCTGCCTCACAGCGAGAAGGTCCCGGGTTCGATCCCAGGGCAGGGCGGCCCTTTCTGTGTGGAGTCTGCATGTCCTCCCAGTGTCTGCGTGGGTTTACTCCTGGTACTCCGGTTTCCTCCCACAGTCTAAAGACGCGTGTTGGGTGAACTGGCCTCTCTAAAGTGGCCCTTAGTGTGTGACTGTGATCTCGGTCACTGAAGCAGCCGGTCTTTTCCGACACGCGAAGGCCGAAACGGCGAGTTACTCACGTGAGCAGGGATCGAGGCGGGAAAGCGAAGGCGCCCTGGACGATCCGATCCAGCATGTTGAGCGGAACCCTCTGGATCTGCTCACAGATCAGCATGATGAAGTCGTACTTGCAGATGAGGAGCGTTTTCGCCGCGATCAGCACCACCCGCTCCTTTTCGTTGTTCCAGTGATCGATTCTGGAGCGACAGACAGATTTTAGGAGCGCTGCCGGAGACGCACTTCGCTCCAAAATGGCCTGGCGATGGTGCCGGGCTTGGAATTTTGCACATTTATATATTTATATATATATTTGTTTTTTTCAGGAGCTCAGGAGCAACATCGAAAACACAACGCAATCAAACAGATGTTGCTTTGAACCACTATTTTTTTTTTTTGTAGTAGAACCAGAACTCTTAAGACCAAAGAACGAGAAAGGTAAAGGTAAACTTCTCCATGTTGTCAAGTACGGTTCAGATGTTCTGCTCGATCATTGAAAGTAAAAACCCTCCATGTTTGAAGGAAGACCTAACAAGACCCGTTTGCCGATAGGTTTAAATTTCCCTCCACTGATGTCATTAATAAGCAGCACTTACTCTCTTTTTAGCATGAAAAAGCTCAGGGAAAAAAGACAAAACACGTAAAGCATGCACTGGTTCGTCTACATTATTATTATCGAAAAACAAAACCCCCTGAATAACAGGATATAATATTTCGTCAGTACTGCACACCCCGACGGATCTACTCGGCCCGATTTCGACTCGATCACAAACATAAACACACATTTAGCAGGAACCGTCCACGTGTGAAATCTCCCGGGATAGCCACAGGCAGATGAGGAAGTCGGCAGTGCGTAAAGGTAAATTAAAAACTGGGTCGGAAGTTCAAGTCTCCGGTGCTTACCACGTTGTGGTTTTCTCGCTCTCGGTCATATTTGTGGCTGAAAGAACAGAGCTTTATTAAGAAAAGTGAAGAAGAACAGTCCAGACCCGAGCCCAGAACCAGGGGCGGGTTAGCGGGTACACCACGTACCACCTTTCGGGGGGAAATATTCGGTTTGCTTTAACCCTAAAAACCGTCGTGTGATCTCTACAAGAAGCAGTCAAAGTTTAACTGATTTCTAGAGCGCTTTTTTATATAACGGAGCATCGTCTCAAAGCGGCTTTATAATCTTATATGATCCAAAAATGGAGCAAGACCAGGGCGACAGCGGCAAGGAAAAAAAACCTCCCTGAAACCTTGGGAGGAACCAGGACTCAAAAAAGGGATCCCAAACGCTTGGGTGAGCCTAAACAAAGGACCCCGAAATGAAATGAAGAGATCAGCTTTGGCCTAAACATGCTGGTCGGGTCCCTTTTCGAATCTTGGTTCCTCCCAAGGTTTCAGGGAGTTTTTTTCCTTCCCGCCGAATCCCTGGGTTTGCTCCTTTTGGGATGGGCCTTTTAAGATCATATAAGATTCTAAAGCCGCTTTGAGACGACGCTCCGTTATAAAAAGCTCTACAGAAACCAATCTGACTTTGAGTAACGAACCTTTGACCCGGTTTACGATGGATTGAATAGATAGTTTACAGTGGATTTGTCAGGGCTCCTGCCACAACAGCAACAGCAGAAAGGCTTCTTCTTTTGATTTCTCTCCTTTATTACCATGTTTGCCTTTGTTCGGTGCTTCATTAACTCCAAACATGGTTTTACTTAGCTCATGATCCTGGGGTTTCACCTGGTTCTACAAAGGAGAATCCAAATCCCTTCTGAAAGTCTCTTCAGATAAGGGCGTTTGCCAAATTCTGGGAATGTAAATCTAAATGTAAATCTCCCTGCTGCAGCAACGGAGGATCTCCCCTGCCTCCCCCTCCCCGTCAGCTGGCTCGGGGTAAAGACGCCGGACAGATACGGCACTCTGCGGGACCTGTACTTCCCGCGGTTGTTTGCGTAGCTTGAATACTTTTCACTACGTCCCAAAAGAAAAATCCTGCACTTTCCGTCCTTCACATTTACGCCCAAGAGAGATTTCGAGATGCTCCGACGACTCAACGTTTATGAAAAACACCGCGTTCTGCTCGCAGCATGAGCGACATACAC
This sequence comes from Parotocinclus haroldoi, assembly GCA_034779995.1. Taxonomy (NCBI): domain Eukaryota; kingdom Metazoa; phylum Chordata; class Actinopteri; order Siluriformes; family Loricariidae; genus Parotocinclus; species Parotocinclus haroldoi. The sequence goes on from JAUZST010002831.1 coordinate 14,436, forward strand.
TGCACCCTGTTCCTTAACCGGGCGCTAAAGGGTTATCCATGTCCCTGGGCCGCAGAGTTCGATGATTATAAGAGTTTTAGAAAGATTGTGGGAGTGTTTTTAAACGTAAGAAGAACTGGGGTTAAAAAAAAATAATAATAATAACTGCAGTTTGCTGGACGGGGCGGCACGGGGCCCTCGGTGGGGTAGCACGGGGGTAGCTCCGCCGCCCCACCGCAAGAAGGTCCAGGGTTCAAACCCAGGGTGGAGCGGGCTGGGTCCTTTCTGTGTGGAGTCTGCATGTCCTCCCAGCGTTTTCGTGGGTTTACTCCGGGTGCTCCGGTGTGTTAGGTTAATTGGTGTCTCTAAAGCGGCACCTAGTGTGTAACTGTGTGCGCCCTACGATGGATTGGCGCCCCGTCTAGGGTTGTTCCTGCCATTGCGCCCAGAGTTGCCGGACGGGCACCGGCTGGACCGCGGCCCGCGTGTGGACGGAGCGGAAGATGATGGACGGATTCTCTCCTCGCTTTAGTATTTTAGCCAAATAGAATACGGTTTTAAACCTTTATGTACGCGCTCTAAATGCGTTTAAACTCGGCCAACAATCCTACAATCAGATTCCAGACAATCCTACTAGTTTTACTAGTTATCGGATTGTTCAGGTGGTCACGTATACGAGACACTCCGCTCTAGAAATCAGACTGCGTTACGTAGGTCTACGGGGTCTGGCAACCCCGGAAACGAATTTTTTTGCAGTACTTCTTCAAAATCGGAGTTTACTTCCACATTTGGAAGCGTGAACCTTTCTACTTCTGCTTAGTTCTAGATATACAAGCCACCCATTTACTCTCGAGTATTTGATCGGACGAGTAGTGCTTTTGCTTCCTCTGTCCATTCCTCTAATCTCAGAGATCTAACAGGACCGCGGTTTGAGCAGTCCAGTTCTGAGAGCTTGTCTTGCTTTACACCCAAGCTGCTTTTGCTCCTAGATGGTGTCACTCTGGAACGGTACCAGATTAAAAGGTCCATCCTTCCATCCATCCAATATCTTAATGCTTAATCCACACGGGGTCGCGGGCCAGCCGGTGCCCACCCGGCAGCTCTCCAATCCATAGCAGGGCGCGCACACACAAACGCAAAAAGCCACTTTAAAGACACCAATTGATTCAATTCAAAATTCAATTCAAATTTATTCCTATAGGGATTTTTATGACGGAGCGTCGTCTCAAAGCGGCTTTATAATCTTACAAGGTCTTAAAAAGACCAGTCCCAAACGGAGCGAGCCTGGGGCGACAGTGGCAAGGAAAATCCCTGAAAGTAGAAGGAAGAAACCTTGGGAGGAACCGAGACTCAAAAAGGGACCCCGCCCACCATGGATGTTAATTAGGTAAATACTTAAAAGTATATTAAAGTCATAGTAAAGTTAGGTAAGTAAAATAATTAAAATCAATATTAATATTTAGGTTAGTAATAAAATAAATAAAATATTTTGCTATAAAATCTAGATTTTAAAATCAGTCCTCAGTGGGAGGTCCTTGGAGGCACATCGTCTCTTCGTGACTAAATGATGGAGGGAGTTCCTGCACTCTGGTAACCTAACACGCATGTCTTTGGACTGTTGGAGGAAACCGGAGTACCCGGAGTAAACCCACACAGACAGGACCCAGGCCGCCCCGCCCTGGGATCGAACCCGGGACCTTCTCGCTGTGCTGCCCAGATTAAAAGGTATCGCTTTTATTTTAAAGCTGCGGTTTGTACGTCTGATTTGTATTTTATGTCCCTTCGGGTAACGGGAGTGGCAGGAAAAGCAGGATTAGAAGGCTGCGCACACTTTATCTACGTAGCGTTTTTAATTGGGAGATGACGCTGTAAGTCAAAAGTGCCCAAACCCGTCATTTCGGGCGACGGTGAGGCTGCAGACCACAGGCCGGTGCTCATTTGTTTACAATTTGCATACATGTTCTTCCCATCTGTGTTACAAGCAGCACGAGTCGGGGAACGAACGATAAAACTGCTCATCCTAGCCAAGCTGGGACGTGAACGGGATGCTAAAACGCAATCGGTAAAACGTCTTTAAACATTTCTTTTCGGTGCTCGCAGTGGAGGCTTGCAAACCTCACAAGGCTGTGGATTTGAAAGAGCTGCCTACGAAACACGTTTCTTAAGAACAATCTCCCGTTTCTCTTTCTAACGACAGATTACGAAAAAAAAACCTGTCGGACTCTCAAGAGCGTGTTGCAAGTTTGTTTAAAAAAAAAAAAAAAAAGGATGCTCTTTGGAAACCAAACGCATTTCCACACAGGGTTTGAACACGGGTCCGATCTCTCCCCGTGCGTTTTTAAAATCAGTCTCGGGTCTGAAAGAAGGAACGGGAACACGGTCAGGATCGGGATTTTTAGACCAGGACGTCAAACCTCAAACTTCAAAGTTTGAAAAGTCACATCGTTTGCTCACAGGGTCATAAATAAATGCCTTCGTTCTACACCCCGTATCGGGCGCCACTTTAAAAGTCATACGGTTTTGAAAGAATCTTTTACGTAAAGGAATTACGTAAATCCCAGTAGGTCAGGTTGACGGCATATATTTTTTTTTTTTTAGAAAAGGTTTGCAAGCTAAAACACCAGTATTAAATTTATTTGCACTTTCTTGAACCCTTCATTTTATAACATCCCCTATTTTTTGCGTATATATTTTTAAAAAATCTCATCCTAATCTCTTAAATTAGCTCTTCATTCGTGTGAAGAACGTCCGGATAAAATGTTCTCAGAGCTGCCTGTAATGCCACATCACTACCACAGGGGGTGCTAAATCCCAACTCTTGACAGGGTCAAAGTAATAGCAATCCATAGCTGTTTAATCCGGCTTTTTGACCGGTACTCACTGGGCACTGGGGTGGCACAGAGGAATCATATGCAAGTACAACTGGGAAGGCTGTCCATAAGGTTTAGGAGGGGGTTTATGGGGATTATGGACCGTTCTTCCAGAAGAGCGTCTATGAGGTCACGTACTGGACCCTGGACTACGCCCTAATTCATCCCAAAGCTCTTCTATCGGGTTAAGGTCAGGACCAAGTTCATCCACACCATGTCTTTATGGACCTTGCTTTAGGCCCTGGTGCCCAGTCATGTTGGAAGAGGGAGGGGCTCCAAACTGTTCCCACAAAGTCGGGAGCATGGAATCGTCCAAAATGTCTTGGTATGCTGAAGCATTCAGAGTTCCTTTTACTGGAACTAAGGGGCCACGCCCAGCTCCTGAAA
>JAUZST010002832.1:0-17670 GCA_034779995.1 Parotocinclus haroldoi
TATGTGACCTCATAAATACGCTTCTGGAAGAATGGTCAAAAATCCCCATAAACACACTCCTAAACCTTGTGGACAGCCTTCTCAGAAGAGTTGAAGCTGTTCTAGCTGCAAAGGGTGGACCAAGGTCATATTGAACGCTATGGATTAGGAAAGGGATGTCACTTAAGCTCATATGTGAGTCAAGGCAGGTGAGCAAATACTTTTGGCAATATAGTGTATATACAGTATGTACATACATATATACGTAGATAATGTGATATGTGATCATTTTTTTAAATTAGCTACATAATGCTTTAATATTACACACTGCATGTTATATAAACATGATTTTATCGACAAGGGTTAAAGTCTAAAAAACATACATAAACTCTGGCCTCATTGGAACAGTTGGTGATCTTGTGCTGATTGACCTGTTGTTTTAAATCTGCTAGTCTAAACCTTTTCTAGACCTTGAGAATGTCCCAGTAGATAGTGAAATAGTATGAGCTATGCCATGAAAATGTGGTATAGTCATTTCTGCATTCGCCATTAATACTCACAAGCCTGTCTCTCTGTCATTCCTCTTTGCGTTAATGTTTTCCTCTCTCATTCCTCTTCCTCTCTGTGTGATGTGCCACTGTCAGCCACTAAAATACTTGTCCAGAGTATATTATAAAAAAAAACTATGTTTACTAAACTATGTTAACTAAAAAGTGTAGTTCCAATAGCAAGCTAAGCAGCTTTGCTTGTGCACGTCCTAATATTGTTGCACTTGAGGCTAGTTGCTCATTTCCAAAAGTCCTTTAATGCCACCAGACATGTTTTATATACCTTTATTGCGTCTGTTGTAGATTTAAAAGTGACTATTAGGGATTGGTAAACAAGAAATTCACACTGATGCATACGTCAGAAAGACTGATGCCTGGAGAAAAAGGAGCACTCACAAATGATACACGTCTTCGATTTCAAGCTGAACCTACTACACTATATTCCCATTTCAAGGCTAAGCTGTCTTTCACTGACATTCCTGAGCGCAGTGCATAAGTAAAAAAAGCTTATAATATGCAAAGATTATACAGTGTGACCCAAGGGACACATACTTTCTCAGAGCAAAAGGGCAGAGGCTCGATCCCCTCGGAGTGTCAGTCTGTCTGTGCTTGAACATATGCTTGGTCTGTGCCATATTTGATGCAAACTAAGACAACCAATGCAAATGGCCCATGCTTGAAATACTATTCCACTGGACTTTTTATCAGAAGGTGGCCCAAACAAGGCAGACATTCTGAAAAAGTCTGTATTACTGTCACAGAAATAACTTTCACTGTGTCAAATGATAATCAAATTGAAAATCCTGTGTTAGCGTACTGAACCCATATCACAGTGTTTCACCCATTTAACTTTACCTGATAAATGCATTTGCTCGTCTAAAAAACACTGGAACATCAGTCAAGGGGAAATGATTTGTTTGACGATGTTTCGCATCCCTTTTTTAGAGTAATATTTGATTATTTGTAAATTTCATGGTGGGGCAGCTAGCACAAGGTTTACTGCCACTCAGATACAGTAAGAATGATCTATACAGCAGATGTGTAAGCTTTAGTTCCATCGCTGAGTCAGACAAAATGATCAAAAAAGCCACCCAGCAAGAGATTACTTTATTAACACTAATTCAGTCCCCAATAACACTCAAAGCGTAATGTAGCTCCAAGCTTGCAAAACTGGTCTGGACAATCTAAAAATAGCATAAAATTCTCAAGGTGTACCCAAGACTCTCAAGGTGGTTGTTAATAACTGTAAACCCATTTCCAACGAGGTACTACCTAAACAGCTGGGTTAAAGTGCACTTAAGTACCAGAAGCTCCACCTTATGAACACTGTATTTGGCTTGACTGGCAGAATCAATGGTCCGGCACTGTCCACTCTAATCTTTGGAAATCACAGCATCCCTGTATGATCACATGATGAGTTTATAAGAAAAGTCTGCGTAACCAAATGTGTAAAATATGATTTTGTTTTGGTTTATTTATTGTCACACCAGACACTGTTCATAACTTGAAAAAGGCTACATTAATACATGCTCACTTGTATGCCATGGCAAAGGTAGGGAAGCCATCTTTTTGAAGCAAATCTCAATCTTTTTTTGGACCAATAACTCAATGTGGCCCAGTAACATCAGTTTGATTTAAACAAAATTATTTAAGAACTAAATGTACTGTTTGAACATAATAGAGACTTGCCCTGACATGTCCTGTTCAGAAACCGGGACTATTAGACTGCAAGACTGCAGGATCCAAAGTGTTTAAAGCAACTTTTATTGTAGTTAGGAAAAGGTTTTTAATGGTTTTTAAATTAGGCTGTGTAAATAAAAAACAAACAAGCAGAGCCATCTGTTTTCTAAATAAACAATAGGGGTGCAGTCTAGGGACTACACAATATCATAGTGTTACAATCCGTTAGCTACTGAATAATGAAATTGAACTAGAAAGCAATTTCTGCCAGAGGGACATCCAAGAAAGATTTGTGCTAAAAAAAGATTTGACAGCCAAGATCATTATTATCATTACCATTATCATTAGTCTATATGTTAGTATTCTGTATTTGAATTATTATACAGTGTCAGAAAAATTAGCGGTTATTTCAAAATGAAATGAAATATCCCTTGAATTTTTGTGAGCAGTAGATTTCTCATTTTAATTTTTAAATATATATTTTTAAATTTGAAAAAATGGTAAACGATAAAAGTTGATGCTTTTGAACAATAAATATCTTGTCTTTCTAGGGTATCCATTTGACTATGGGTTTAATTTATGTTTCACATAATGTCCCAACTTCATTGGAATTGGGGTTATACATAGCTTATGTTTATTACTATAATCTTATTCTTTACATAACCATTTTCTTACATAAAGAAATTATGTAATGTTCCCCTGTCCTGTACTGGCCTGATCTAAAAAAATATTCAGTTTTACAGACTCTAATGTGGTTGCTGTGTGTTTAAACTGTAAACTTACTGTCCCCTTGGTATTCTATCTCTCTTAAACAGATGCTCTAATTTAAGAGCTTAAATTAAAGGGCGCAAATGGTCTTTGAATGCAGACAACACTGTATACGGATAGTGTCTTATCCACACGGAGTTTAGATACTACAGTAAGCTCCCTAGATAAGAACCACTTTCTTTCGGAGAGTACGTTCACACGTCCAAAATATCATAGTTCCAACATGTTCAGCCTACCCAGGAAAAGATGCACAGTGAAATTTGATATTACCTTCAAAGACCATAGTAGAGCTGTGAAGTTTACGGTGAAACTGTAAAAGTTCACATTAAAACTGTCAAGGAATCTACAGTTTTACTATGAAATTTCACAGTACATATTTTCTGGTTAAGCATCCAGCTTGTGAGCCTCCGTTCTTAGCCACTTCTTATCATTACTGCTTTTCTGCTTAAAACTGGACATTTTAGATTTTAGAATTGCACAGTAATTCCCAATAATATTCACAATAATAGCGCAATAATGCACTCAGCCTGTTTCACGAGCACGTTCCCAAAGACTCAATTTCCCAGCAACCATCGCTCCTTTATCGTCGTCTCTGTAGTGCCTCACCTTTCTTTCCTGATTTACTTCAGCTGTTTCTAGTTTCTGTTTCATGCCGTTTGGTTATTTAATCCCTGCATTTTGCAGATTTTTTGTTTATGTGCTGTCCACGCTATTACGATATTGATCTCCTTTTGGTTTCCCCTTTCTTTGCACGCATATACGCTATTCTAGGGGCATCTAGGGAACTTGTTGTATTTAGAGTTGAAAACCCTTATCCAGCAATATTTATAACAGGTGCTTTAAAAAAAAAAAACATGTTTAAGACATTCACGCATAGCAAAAATCTGGTTCCAAGAAACTAGACGAGACAGTACTACACAACTCCCCATAGCATGAAGTGGAAACAAGATTTATATAACCTACGGGAATACAAACAGCTGGGAGCCCGTAAACTTGTGCTTGGCATATTGTAACTGTCTGCATTTGCTGATGTTTTTTAGATACACTGCTCGAAATATTAGCGGATATTTCTAAATGAATATCAAGCACTTAAAGAAGCATTCGATTTTATTTCACTAAACAGGATAATCATGAAAGTTAATGAAAAGTCAAAGAAAATTGTTTGCAAGAGACATATTTATGGGGGTGAACAGAAGCATGTTAAACTGGACGAGAGTGCCACACATTGACTGTTCAGTAGGGTGTATGGTCACCCAGTACACCCAAAACACACTGACAGTGATGGGGCATGAACAGGATCAGATTGTCCAGCAGTTCTTATGGGATCTTGTGGGGGAACTTCCAGCACATGAAGTGTTGTGGGAAGCATTAGATGGTTTGCCAGACGTCTTTCCAGTACATCCCAAGCATGTTCAATGAGATTCAGGTATGGAGAACATGAAGGCCAGTCCATGCGTTTGATTCTTGCCTCCTGAAGCATGTTGTTTATGAGATGCATACAGTGGAACCTTATATTACCGATAATGAAAAGAAAGTTGTTTCTGCTCCAACATAGGATGCAGGACCTCAGTTCTGTGTCTGACAGTGGCCAGCGACCCATTTCTAATGACGTGGAGCTCCACCAATGCTGATGCCAACCCGAACCATAATTCCACCACCATCGAAAGACTCCCTTTCTCGCATGAAATGTGGATTCTCCTCTGGTCCTCATTCATGCCAGATGAAGACATGATGATTGTCAGGCTCCAAACTGAACCATGACTCATCAGAGAAGAGGGCAGTTGACCGCTCTGCTCTTCAAACTGATTCCACAGTTTGCTAATCATGCTTTGGGATGTCTGTGTTTGACCAGCTTCAAGATGTTCTATAGATCCCCAAGCTTCATATTCAGGCAAATTGTGTTGGAGACATTAGACACAATAGGGAAATTACAGGATGCAGACTTTTAAGATCAGGAAATGTTCAGATACTCCTCTTAAATAGTGCATTTTAACCAATTAATTTGCATAATAGAACAACTTTCTTTTACTTGCCGTTTGTGTTTCTGATGTTCTTGTATAATAAAAAAGATCAAATACTTCTGTTGCTAATGCCTTGCATTCATTTTGAAACATCCCATTATTTTTATGAGCAGTGTATTTACTTTTATTTTTAGACAGTATTCTTTTCACATAAATTGCACAAATGGACACAGCAATAGAAATGATAACGGAAAAGACTAAACATACAGTCTCCCCACTTTTATAGACTGGCAAAGTTCTGTCCAAATGCCAAAGGCACAGAGTTTGCCCAACGATCCCACATTTATCGGAGAGGCAAAACACACAATTACAACATTTGAACTTGCAAAGGGAAACATTTATAAGAACGTAAACTGTCATAAACACGGGTCTGGTTATGAGACAGAGCTGCAGAACCAACCCACACCCTGAGGAGCACTGGGACTGGGGACATTTGGTTCAATTTGATTATTAGCTGATCATCCTGAAGGTTTAAAATTAGATTCTTGAAAAATTCGAACATATCCGCAAATCAGAAAAAAGTTTTTTTTTTTCTCTTACTTTTATTTTTATGTAATTGATATTACATGTTTTGTCTGGTCAGCTTAATATCATTTGTTGTGGCAGTTTAGGTGTAGTAAATATATAAAAACAGCTGCTTATAATCATGATTTGATACACAAGCAGTATCCACAAAAGGCTGAAATCTTTGAGGAGCATAAGTGGGAAGAGGATCTCCAGGTTGTCAAAAAATATGTGCGAAAATTAATAAAATAGAACGACTGGAATGAATTTGCGTATTTCTCTCTCTAAAGTGCATACTATCATTAAACAGTCCAAGGAATCTGAATTTCAAGTGCATAAATAGCAAATGTGCAAGCATCAAGAACTTGTTTTTTTTAGTGAATTTTCTACACCTTTTTCTGATTTGGGCTTAAAAAAAATCATACAAGCATATCCGTAATTCAATCATTCATGATTATGGTTGAATTTTGATCTAAACACATCCATCAAGTGGCGAGCAGAATGGCAAACATCCTAGTTTCTCATTTGTTTAAAGGGAAAAATGGAATACATGAAAATCACTGTTTCGTATTGATTGTCCAGTAACCAGTGTTGAGGCTTGCTGCTTACATCCTGTCTGCTTAAGTAAGCAATAAGTCAGTACTATGTCTGTGCTGCAACATCTGGGTGGTGTGATATGTTAACCACTGACAAGTTGTCTAGTTTTTATAACATCGTGCACAAGAGCTCTTGCAGGAAAACCCCAAAGTTGGCTTGAGTATGCCATTTCAAGCAAAACTGTTCCTAACATTGAAATCCGCACTGGAATTGGGGCATCCTGGGAAAATCACTTATATACTTATACATTCTATGGATTGATGTATCTTCTGTATCTTAAGTTTATCCAATACATACATGTGTATGCAGGGGCTTTTTTAAACTACCACTTTCATAGGGCCAATCATTCATAGGGGCTCGACAGTGCCTGTTAATATATTAAAAACAACAACAATATAAATATGAACAATATGAAAAGCCTGTTAAACGATAAATAAATGACTTTTTAAACCTTTAGTATAGGTTGAAAAGACCATGTATTAATTTACATTCAGTACAGGACCAGCACACATCAGGTACTTGGGCGCCGAATCATTCTCAGCACTGCAGTGACATTGATGTGGGGGTGGTGTGCTGGTGCGTGTTGCACTGATACGAGCGGATCAGACACAGTAGTGCTGCTGGAGTTATAAATCACCTCAGTGTCACTGCTGGACTACAAATAGCTTGACAACGAAAAATTGTAGAGAAACTACAGTCTCTAATTGTAGAACTACGCAGTGCTTGTGACCACAAAAACGTAAATAAAGGATAGGCAGATTATTGAATAATCCAAAACCAAAATGGTAAAATATAGAATGTCTAAGACTTTTGCACTGCAAAAACAGCAATGATGAGCACGTTTTATTTCGTACTTTGGAATGCTGGTTAACCAGCTTTACATGCTTTTGCCAGCAAGACCATTCGGGCTCACCAGCTAAACCATCACCAAACTCAGCATAAACAAAGTTGAACAAATATGGAAACTGCTACACATATGGTCTCGCAAACCGAAGATCAAACGGGCATCAAATGTTTGGTCCAACGCACACATCTTTTGCCTCCAAACTCCACTCTGATTTATGGTGAACATTGTAATTTCTTATTGAACAAAGCAAAATACAATTGACAAATCGCCTTCGCAGAGGAATTCTGAAACACGCAGTATGTATTTTTGGGAGCAGTGTCATAAGCTCAGAACTAAAACGTTGTAGTAATAATGACAAATTAATGTTCATTATAATTAAGGACAGTTTATTACATATTGAAATGTTACCAAAGATATAACAGTGTACTGTGCTTTACCGATTACAACCTAACTCCACTAACCTATACCATTATATAATATCTAAAAGGTTTCAAGCAGCCCTGGTGGCTGGGTGGGAAAAGCAAGCAGTTCAGAAGCGCCTGGGTTCTATCTGAAACGTCGGGTGATGCGTTTGCTTATGAAATTTCCAAGCTATACCAGTGTTGCTTTGACCAGGATAAGCCAGGATAAAACAGGAAGCTTTACTTGTTTCATTTGTTACGGAAATCGTCACTATCTGCATTAAACATACATGTTTACGGTATCAATATCATTTGTAACTGGATGAAAAAAGTCAAACTGTTTAGATAAGATGAATTATTCTGTGTGTATATATATATACAATATATATACTGTACATGGTTTGCAGGTGGAGCGGGTATGTCGGTGAAGTTGCGTTTTGATTCTCCGGCTGACGGTGGCATGGTGCAGAGGAGTCGCTCCTTCACTGGAGTCAACACGTTCACTGGTCGACGTAGGTAAGAGATAGACAGTGTAGGTGTGTCTGAATAAAAGTGGGTTGGATGCTTTCCTTTCTTAAGCGGGCTGTAACTAACTGCATGATCACATGTAATGCTAACGTGTGGCGATAAACCTATAGTTAGACGTTGTAAGATGTTCTTTGGCAATGACATGAGCTGATTTGTGTATACGTGTGAGCCTGTGAGGTTGGATTTCGAAAGCCTGTACCACTTTCCTATTTAGAATAGGATAGTATTAGACATTTAGAAACTCATTTCCCTCAGTTTTAGAGTTTTCTAAGTGTATAAACTCACCATCATCAGCATCATCTGTTTATTAGGTACACCTGTCTGTTTCTACACCTGTTGTCCATTTTATCACTCATTTTATCCACTTACCATAGAGATTCACTTTAGGTTCTACAATACCAGATTGCAGTGCGTCTGTTGCTCTACATGTTTTGTAGAGACCATTTACACAGTTATTTTCAGCACTGCAGTGAAACTGATATGATGGTGATGTGTTAGCGTGTGTTGTGCTGGTGTGAGTGGATTAGATCTCTGTATTTTCATTTACAAGCTGGAGCAATATGATAGGCGGGTCTGATAACTCAAAGCCAAAGTCAAATTTATTTATATAACACTTTTTACAATGGAGCATTGTCTTAAAGCAGCTTTACAATATTATATTATCTTTAAAGGCCAATCCCAGATTGAGCAAGCCTAGGGTGACAGTGGCAAGGAAAAACTCCCTGAACATAGAAGGAAGAAACCTTGGGAGGACCAAGACTCAAAATGGGACCCATCCTCCTTGGGTGGCCTAGATGCCAAAAAAAAAAATCAGTAATAAAATTTAAATTAGTAATTACATTTTGAATAAATAACAAAACAGATTTAGGTTAATGAGTCCTTAGCGGTAAGTTGCTGAAGGCACATCGTCTCCTAATAGCTAAATGATGGAGGGAGTTAGTGCACTCTGTTGGGACTGGTTTCTGTAAATGAAAACCAGTAGAGTGATGAAACTGGTACCATAACATCAACATTGGAGAGAAAAGAGAAAATGTAGTTACTGTGTAGTTATGTAGTTAGGAGAGTCTATTAATAATCACTGATGCAGCATGAAACTCCAGCAGCTTTAATTATAGCAGCATAGCTAGAAGGAGAGGAACCAGAAGTTAACACAACCACGGGGCAAGAGCCAACCTGAGCCATGCGTCCCAGTCTAAATCCAACCAAAAGCCTGCACAATAGCGTGAACACAATGTTTAGAGACTCCAGCATCACTGCTGTGTCGAATCATATCAGCGCAACACAAACCAACACACATTTAGGGCATTTAGCAGACGCCCTTATCCAGAGCGACTTACAAGTCAAGCAGTGGTAGGTTAAGGGCCTTGGCAGCTTGCCAGAGGTGGGATTTGAACCAGGTCCGGAGTCCTCGGTTACCAGTACCCTGACCTCTAGACTGACCCTCCACTCAAATTGTACCTGATCTGTGGTGGTAATGACCATTAGAGATCAGACTAAAGGGAACTAACAAAGTATGTAGAGAAACAGATAGACTACAGTCTATAATTTTACATCCACAGATCAAAAAAAGGTGGGAAAGAATGAAAATGCATATAGAAACACAGTGTTTTACTTTTACATGACTTTTATGTCATTGTCCTGAGATATATCGTTTTGTCAAGTCAAGTTTAATTTGTTAATAAACCTTGTTAATAAGCCGGTAAAGCACTTTATGATATTGCCATTCCTTTTCACCAATAATGTTTTGGCACAGGGGATACAAAGCGATTTAATGTGTCAGGCCTCCTTTTGCCTCATTCTTCCCGTATTAAAATCTACTACTGTACGGGGTCGTCGTTGCCACATTTTTCATTTCAAACTTCTCCATACATTTTCTTTTGGGTACAACTCAGTACTACACCCAAACTCAAGCATACCCTTGTAATGCGTGCAGCTTGTGGTTTTGTAGGATATGCTGTTATATGCAATATCCCTGTCTGCAATGAAATAAAAGTCTTAGTAAATGTAAGAAATACTGTATTTTTTAATATCCTAATATTTTTTTTCATATTCAAAATTCTGTCCCAACCTTGACCGATTTGTGGTTATAGGACTACGTAATGCATCTACATGGTGCAAGTGGAACTGATAAAATCAACAATGTGCGTATAAATAAGGAGGTGTCGTTATTAAATTGTACAAACAGTTACACTGCAATGTACTATTTAAAGTTATTGTAATGTAGGTGTTTGTGAGTCATTTGTTCGTGTATCCGCTTTGCCTGATATTTTCTTAAATATCTGCATTTACAAAATAATTAAAGGGAGGTGAAGAATGGCGTGCCATTGATATAGCTATTAACAAGTTTCTGAGGAGAATATAGAGTGTTTTACATTTCCATTGGGTTTGATTTGTAATGGAATGTATTTCCTGGTTGAGAGGAGTTTATTTATGTTGTTGAGTCACTGAGTTTTTCACTCAGCCCAAGCATATTCTGGCCGAAGTCAGAAGCGGGTTGAAAAAGTGTGGTTTAACATTCAGGTCAACATTAAAACATATATCTCTAATGACATATTTTGACTTCTCTTTCAACTTTTTAAAGGCTATCTTCAGCCCGCAGTTCTCTGCGCACCAAAGGTCTGACAGGGAAATCTCCTAGAACATCCCCTTCTGCACGGATGATTGGAAATGTCTGGGGACAGAATCCTGAGCAGGTGGACAGGATCTTCCAGGCCTTACGGAAAGGACTCAAGTATGCACTGTTCACTGTAGCATTTGTAGTCAAGACCACTAGAGTCTGAATCTAGACCAAGACCAGGACACACCACGCCCACATCAGGACCAACAATTTTAGTAGTGTTTTAGTAGTAGAGTTTTAATAATAATAATAATAATAATAATAATTATTATTATTATTATTATTATTATTATTATTACACAGATTGTTCAAATGGTAAAGTGGGTGGGGAAAAATGCACACTTAATTGTCAGATTATTCTGTAAAATGTAAAATGAATCAGTTTCATTGATTCTGAAGATGATATTGAACAATTTTTTTTTTACCTGTTTAGGCATGTAGAGAAGGAACTGATTTATTCTGTTTGAATGGATTTCAAAAGGTTCCATTTATATTTAATGTTAAGTCAGACAGATGCATTGGATATAATTGCGAAATAATTTACCATTCATATAGTGATGAATATAAAGTGAATATAAAAAATACATTGAAAAGTCCAAAATTCTCCACTTACGGATGTACAGTTTGTGAACCCTTTAGATCATTACCAGATTTCATACATGTGCTGAAAATATACGAAGAGAACTCAATAAAATAAATGAGACAAAAGTGTATGGTTTATTTATTTATTGTGACACATTGTTCCGCAGTGAATATCTCTGAGTGAAAAAACAAAGTGGACCTTTGCTTTCAATATCTGGCATGGTCCACTTTTGCAGCAATAACTCCAAAAACATCCATCCTGCTCATCGGCCTGGCTGAGTTTTAGTCCATCCGTCTGGGAAGAACAGCTTTAGATCTGGCATGTTGCTGTGTTTCTGCACATAAACTGCGACCACAACTTTTGTATTATCTGTGTTCCTGCTTGACCCATGTTCTCTTGGGATTCAGTTCCGTGTCCTGATATTTTCATTTAGGATTTGCTGGTATCTTTCAAAAGTCATTGTTCTAGCAATAATAGCCGGCAAACTGTTCTGGCCAAAATACAGCCACACCTGTCCAAGCCATGATAGTATCACCACCTTGCGAATGGGATGAGTTTCATGTGCTGACAAGTAGTGTTTTTATTTCTCCAAATATTACAACTTTTTGTCTCATCCATTAATAAAACCCAATAGCGTTCTGTTTTTGTCCATGATGGGTAAGCAATGCTAATTTTGGTTAGCAGTGGCTTTCTCCTTACACATTTTTGTTGTTCAGTGTTCTCCTGATGGGGACTCATTATCATTAACATTAGCCAATGCAAAAGAGACCTTTAGTTGCTTAGCTGTGATGTCTCCTTTCTTCAAACCAGAATACACTTCAAGTTAACTGCTTGTCCCAGAGATTTGCATACCAAAGAATGATGTCTCATTTGTGTTCCCTTTATCTACTTTTATTACTTGTGCAAAAACCTGGTGGTGTTTTAAGAAATACTAATGCGGAAATATAAAAAAATCTAAAGGGATCACATACTGAAAAACTTCCAAGCACAATTCTTACACATACGCAATGAATACCTTTGCAAGGAGTAGGTTCAAGTAATTATTATGGGCCGTACTTACAAGTATGTTAGATTAGACCAGTTATAACAGGTAATAACAGCTATTTGCTCTTAGGAAACACCTCGAAGGCCATCAGGCAGAGCTGGATTTTCTCTCATCACAGCAGAGAAACACTAAAAGAAACTCAAGATTGGTAAGTTTGGCTTTTGGACCTCTTGCCTCTCCCTATAATTTAACAAACTTTTATTGAAAGTTTTTTTTTTTAGTACAAACTATGCTAGCAATAGCAACAGGAGTGCTTATTTAAAAATGTCGTTTCTTTCTTGTGAACTTCAAATATGGCAGGTATCAATCTTGGTCAGTACAGTGAGTCACACAAAAACCCAGTCCATTCCCAAAGGAGCACTGCCCCTCTAGAACCCCTTGCAAAGAGAAAACATCTGGAAAACATACAGTAATCTATAAAAGTCTGTCACCATTCGAGCCGAGCCACCATTTGATTAGATATACCATTGTTTTATAACCATATAAAACCATTTGAATGTAACCATAAATTACAGCACATTTTGTAAAAAATAACATTAAAAAAAATTAAATAATAAAAAAAGGATACATCTATCCTTCTATAGGATACAATGACAAGTATTAGGCATAACCTCGCCTTATACTTGTAGCTTTATGCCAAGTTTACCCTTCTACAGTCTGAAGACGCTTGATCAGAACTGGGGATCAGGTTGTTTTGTAAACCTGGTCTTTGGTCTTTTTTGGAAGCCAAGCAGGGTGAAAAGGCAATCCAAATCCAATTTTGGACACAATTTATGTGTACAATCATTAACAATATGTTATATATGGTCATTATAGCATTGCTAAAATAACAGTCTAATGGTGTCCTAAGACTTTTGCACAGAACTGTCTTTTAAATTTACTGGTGTCAGAAGGCCGTGCATCTGGACTTCTGATATCAGGGTATCATACTAGACCTTGCTGAGGCAAAAACAATACAATGTAAACTACACTTTACTTCTGAATCATTCAGTCTGCAATTTAAATCACATTTCGGTTTCTTTCTAACCCATTATCAAGTCCACATGTACAGTTTCTAACACCATTGTTAAGTCTAGACATATTTCTGTGTTTCCGCCTCATCAGAGGCTCCTCTTTGCGCTCATCTTGGTGTGTGAAACACTTCACTAACCAATGATGCCCAACATTACAGATGACGAAGAACAAAACTTGTACTACAGTGTATATAATAAAATAAATTCACTGCATTTCCCATTTTGTCTTCTAGGCCTTTTTCTATGACTTAGAGAAGGTGAGCATGAAGTATTATATGCACACAGTGTATATGTGTGTCATATGTGCTACGTGCCAATTTTACAGTTCTAACTGTCAAATGAACTTCCCCCAAAACAGGAAATACGAGCTTTTGAAAGATACATTCGACGTTTGGAGTTCCAGATCACTAAGGTAAATTGAAAATTAATTCCAACTTGGTTTTCTTTGTTTAGGTGCGAATTATTCAACGATCATGACAAGTGCAATGGTATTTATAGTACAACCAGACCAGATCAGCTGACAAGCTACGGTCTGTCGATCCACAATATTTGTTCATGATATCCAATATTTGTTCATCTGACATAGTCTTGTTTTAAACAGTAAAGATAAACAATAAATGCAACTGAAAATGGTAAACATTTTTATTATTTATATTTACATGTAAAAACCTATGACCAACATAATATATCTATGGGCATCTATTACTGGAGTGGTACTCGGCCCAGTGGGGCTTTCCCCAATGTTGCGCCTCACACAAACACATTATTGGCCTTGTATGACAGAGGGAATCTCGCAGTGATTTTTTTTCTTCTTCTACTGAGCACTGAAGAATGGATTGTTGCCCCAGTAAGGACATACACAGCTCATAAAATTAGGGGATATAAATTTTTCATTTATTTCCCATATTTTGCATAATTTGCATATCCCCTAACATTTGTGAGCAGTGTATATGTAACAAAAAATTAAACTTCCCAGATAAAATTTTGGATTGCTGAACAGCTCAGAATGCAGTTATGTATCAGGTAGTAGTGTAAACGAGTACAGATGTGGTCTGATTAGACACTAGGGCTTGCTACAAAGGGGCATAAAAATACACCCCCTGCTCTATAAAAAGGACCTCCTTTGTTTAACATACCTTTTGGTGAGAGACTGCTAGACATGCCTCTGAAATGCATTCGAAGACATTTTGCCAAGTTGTCAGACTTTGGAAGGGCATGCATCATTGGGCTGGATGGATGTTTTGATGAATTGTTGTCGTCTAGGCCATTCTTACCTAGCCGTTTACAAGGTGTTGGGAGCAGTGGTTTCATGAGGGCACGCACACACAGGGAGTAGGCTCAGACAGAACACCAGTAGAAAGGATTGTTTTATCCACCAACAAGCAGCTCCCAAGTTTCGGTGTCCAGGAAACTGGAGAGGGAAATTTGTTGTTGCGGTTTTCTGCCATTGACAGCCAGCCACCATCACTCTTGTTGCAGTGGTGTCATTAAATGAGAAACTTGGTCTACAATGGACTGGCACAAGTCAAGGGACAAATTGTTCTGGCTGGAGGACTGGGTTGGTTCCTCTCCAAAACAGAAAGGCTTGTGGTCTAAGAATGGACAAACCACGAACCAGTGACTCACAGAGTGTTGGCTCCCAATGCTCATCAATCGGCAGAAATAAGAAATCCTGTTCTGTCTGGTCTAAATGCACAGAATAATCACTGAGGTACAAATCACAGCAATGTTTAATGCTGGTTATGGGAGAAACGTATCGCAACACATGGAATGGAAGAAGATCGCTTGTTACGGTGACTGCTGTTTTTTATTTTTACCATGTGGATGATCAGGTGAGTGGACCGTTTCCCTGGGAAAGTAAAGTAATGGCACCAGGGTACACTGTTCGAAAAAGACGATCTGTAATCAGTGTAATGTTCTAGATACATTTCTGCTGGAAAACTCTTAATAATGATAATTAGACACCTATATAAAAGTTTTTACCACTTTTTAGTTCATTGGTGTGTGTGTAATTTACAGGTGGAAGAATTATATGAGACTTACTGTATCCAGTGGCGAATATGTCAAGGAGCTGTAAACATGAAGCGAGCATTTTCTCTTGCTCCGTCCTCCAGAGCATCTCGAGAGAGTTTACTGGAACTCGGCCGAAACCACAGGCATAGTCTGGAGGTACACATACAAATATTTAAATATTCATACTGTCTGTAGGAGTGTCTACACGATGTACACTTAATTATATTATATTTTCCTTTCCACAAAAAATATACCCGTATAAACCGCTGGACTAAATAGGATTGCTTTCAGTGTTCAGTTCAGTTTAGCCACATGCTACATAGATCTAGTTTAACATTCAAGCACTTTTTACAATGATCTCAAAGAAGCTTTACAATTTCTAAGCCCGAGCAAGACCCTTAACCTACAATTGCTTGGATTGTAAGACTGTATGAGTTGTAAGTCGCTCTGGATAAGGGCGTCTGCTAAATTACATAAATGTACTAACATACTGCAAACTATGCAGTAGTCATCTGCATTGCCTAGAGAAATGTACTAATATACAGTTTCGAGTGCTTCACAGGAGAGTCAGGCCACACACTGAAAGTAAAGTTTCACAAAGTTTTGTCACTCGCAGATATGTAATATTGGATCATTTCTCCCATAAATAAATGACTAAATATAATAATTTGTCTCATGTACACTGCTCCACTAATATTTCTGTGTGAGCTAATTTTAGTGAGCTGTATTTAATTGGGATCTCTTAATCTGCTTTGGGACTTTTGTAAAAATCCGTTGACATTTTAGGTCATAGTTAAGCAGAAAATTCTAAAGGGTTCACCAGCTTCACTGGAGATGCTGAGCTCATCTATTCCTATGTATTATTATGATGTAAAGTTTGTGAATGGATCCTTTTCAAGGATTAGTCTAATTTTCTTTATCACGCCTTCTCTATCCCACTTCTTACAGCCTGCGATTGTGATCCTCGGGGCATTAAGACCACACAGTGTGACCGTTTTACGGGTCACTGTTCTTGCAGGGAGGGTGTTTCTGGTGTCAGATGTGATCAGTGTGCCCGTGGCTTCTCAGGCACGTTTCCAGCCTGTCAATCATGCCACCAATGTTTTGGAGACTGGGACCGCATTGTGCAAGATCTAGCAGCTAGGACTAAGGCTCTTGCAGCTCGGGCCAAGGAAATCCAGACCACAGGCCTGACTGGAGCCTATGAGAAGCATTTTAAAGATTTGGAAGACAAGCTGGCTCAAGTACAGGACATTGTCAAAGCTCGTAATGCCACAGCTGAAGCTGTGGCCAATCTAATGGGCATGATAGAGGATCTTAGGTAAGACTCATTTATAGTTTCAATATCATTCCTAATGTTTTGTTCGTGCTTGTCCTTGTCAGGGGTACCCCTAGAGCAGCAAGGGTTACTGTTGCAGACCTGGGGGTTATTCCCTAGCCATCCTTCCTTCCCTCAAACACAGCCTGGCTGGAAGGCACCAAGTAGTATGAAGCTCCAAAAATACTCCAAAAACTTTAAGCATTTTTCCTTACATTTTCAGGAATGTGGCACATTTGGTTGATGGGGTTTGACTCTGTAAACCATGTTATTTAATTCTTTAGCAGCAATCTTTGAACAGAATTCTAAGATAAGTGTAACATCAGATTTGTTTGTGGTTGAAATTGGAATAGCAACTTTTGCCAATTAGCTCCCAAATATTTTACATTTTATGTTTTCTAATATGCCTCTAATATGTAGCTTTTGTATCAATACAGAACAAGTTGGGTTTTGTGACTGAAATAACTGTTTTTATGTTACACAGCACAAAATGTACACTGCTTAAAAAAATAAAGGGAACACAAACAACACAATGTAACTTCAAGCGTTCCTTTTTTTTGAGCAGTATATAAATTTGATTTGGGGCAAGGTAGTATCTCTGAGATCACTAGTGGCTAACAATGGTAAGTTTAAGTAATGAATTTTGGCGTTGCTTTGCTCTCCTAGAGCCCGCATCAGTGAGACAACAGACACCCTGACTCAGCTGGAGGGAGACCTGACCACAGTGCAGGACAATAATTATGAGGCCAACAATCAACTAAGCACACTGGAGCGTGAAGCCAAAGAGCTCAACCTAACCTCAGTGCACCTTAACCACCAGCTTGATGTCCTGAAAAACTCCAACTTTCTGGGTGAGACATGTTTTAAAGTAACACATTTATCTGAACCTATGAAACATAGGACAGATATAACATCCAACCGTTATCTTCCGCTTAATCCACACGGGGACGCGGGCCAGTCGGTGCCCACCTGGCAACTCTGGGCGCGAGAGCAGGAACAACCCTAGATGGGGCGCCAATCCATCTTAGGGCACGCACACAGTCATGCACACAATCACACACTAAGGGCCACTTTAGAGACAGAAATTAACCTAACACGCATGTCTTTGGACTGTGGGAGGAAACTGGAGTACCCGGAGTAAACCAACGCACGGGGAGGACATGCAGAATCCACACAGGAATTGGGATTGAACCCGGGACCTTTTAGTT
>JAUZST010002833.1:0-17669 GCA_034779995.1 Parotocinclus haroldoi
CACACACACACACACACACACACACACACACACACACACACACACACACACACACACACACACACACACGCGCACATAGGGAAAACAGGCCACAGAAGGGATGGCACTATGTATTACAAGGAGAAAAACAGACACAGTGCAACAGACCCTAACAGTATCATTTTGTTTTTTGTGTTGAAAAGTTATTGAAACATTTTTCAAAGGTCAGACCGACAGCCCAAAGGCATGTGCACACAGACTTTTTTATTTTTATTTGTTTAGTCAACCCTCTTTCCCCATATAATTCAGGGTACATTGAATAGCAATCTTCCTAACAATGTTTTTTTCAAGCTTTTGAAAAGGCAGAAATTGTTAATATCATATTGTACATACATACATCAGAACAATGCAAAAACAGACAAAACTGGGCAATCCATTTGTAAGTAGTACAGGGTTCACAACAGTGGATGTGTTTAATAAATATTTAAGGCACATTGTCTGCTATAATACTTATATAGGCTGTGGCATTCAAGTGTTGATTAATTTCTATTAATATTCTTTTGTTTATACCATCTCCACTGGCTGTTGTGAAAGAAAGTTGGGGTCTCAGGAGATATAGGGGGTATTTCATTATGTGGTATTTTATTTTGAAATATTTTTTATTTTTGTGAGCAGTATATGTTCAGACCCTTATCATTTGATACAAACTGCAAATTATGTTTATGCAAATTAATCTATATTTTAATGTGAACAGGTTAACCAATGTTAGCATGCATTGTACTCATTTCTGTGCTTTCTTTTTCAAACTGACTTCCTTGTTTTATTTTTATTTCTGTAGCCTTCAGTTCAGCAATACACTCTTTGGATGGTGCCACACAGCGCAGTGACTTTGTGTCTATACTGAAGGAGTTTGGGAATCATTTTATCCAGGAAGCAGTGTACGGCTTTGAGGAGTCCTGCACCATCTGGTACCCCAACAAGCAGGTGCAGCGCCAGCTGTGGCTCGAATATCAGGACATCAGCAAAGGTGAACTGGCTATACAATTACAAGATAAACTGGTTTTACTGTCTTGCTACAGGATGATTATTGTCTGGAAACAATACGGTATATAGGTAGGTTTGAACAGTTAGTAAGTATCAGCTGATAAGAAGAGACATATATACTGAACAAAAATATAAATGCAACACTTTTGTTCTCATTTGTCATAAGCTAAACACGAAGGTCTAATACTTTTTCTGTGTATACAAAATGCCTTTTTCTCAAATATTGTTTACAAATTTATCTAGTAAGTACTACTTTGCTGAGATAATCCATCCATCTCACAGACGTGGTATAACAAGATGCTGACTATAGAGTATGATTATTGCACGGATGTCCCTTAGACTGGCCACAATAAAAGGACAGGAACCTTTGCCTGTCAGTATCTGGTGTGACCACTATTTGCCTCATGCAGTGTAACACATATTCCTTGCATAGAGTTAATCAGGTTGTTAATTGTGGCCTGTGGAATGTTGGTCCTCTCCTCTTCAATTGCTGTGTGAAGTTGCTGGATATTGTCAGAAACTGGAACATGTTGTTGTATAACCAGATCCACATCATCCCAATCATCCTCAATGTGTGACATGTCCAGTGAGTATGCTGGCAATGCAAGAACTGATGTTTTCAGCATATTTAGTTTTTTTAAGTGCACCTTTCATTTTTATATACTCATTATTTATTTCATATATTATACAATAGTAGTCTACAGTTTATATAATTTGTGTAAATTTGCTGTGCCCTCAAAATAACTCAACTGAGTTCACCTCTAAGTGAAAATGGCCAATATGTGTGAAAGTGTCAATATTTTGTGGGGCCCAACACATATTATTTCCCACCACTGTTCTAACTCTCTCAGATATGGAGTTCCTAAGAGCTTCACAAGTTGCAACTGGAATCCACTTCCACTCCTTCACGACAACATCATGGAGCTGGTGAATGTTAGAGACCTTGGACTCCTCCACAGATGCTCAATAGGGTTCAGCCGTGGCTGTCTTGTTTGGAGGTTGTTATCATGTGGGAATACTGCCCTGCAGCCCAGTTTCTGAAGGGAGGGAATCATGTTTTGCTTCAGTATGTCACAGTACATGTTGGCATTCATGGTTCCCTCAGTGAAGTGTAACTCCCCACAGCCGGCAGCGCTCATGCAACCCCAAACCATGACATTCCCAATTAAGTTTATCTTGGTTCCAGTAATCCATGTCCTTAGTTTACTTGTTTTCAGCAAACTGTTTGCAGACTTGGTTGTGCCTCACCCCCCTCCCCATATATATATATACTGTAGTCAGTCAGTGAGTGTATGGGAGAAGTCAGATTAATCCACAAGTGTGTTAAACAGAGAAGGTAGCGAACATTTTACAGCATTTTTTATGTGTGCATGAGATGAACCAGTTAATGTAAGATCATCCGTGGCTGCAATACAATACTAATTATATGTGAATGAGAAATAGATGATCCACACGATCGCATCTGCATTCTAAGGAAGAATCAGAATTAAGAACACCATCAAGTGAAACTGCACTGAGGGAAATGCTGTGAAGTACCAATGTTGTACAGCTTGTGGATGTTCAAATTTGGCCTGGGTTTTATTAATTTGTTTCTGTTTCATCAGCACTGAAAAAGATGAGCAGGGAACCAAATAAGAGTTCCCAGTGCTCACTTTATCATATTTTAAACTGCAGTCTCAAATAACAGTTCTCCCCAGTAAATCTGTCACTTGAATATCAGGGCATTGTGCCATGTCAATTCAGTTGTGTGGTCATCAGTGACTGACGCTTAGCTATGTTTTTGACTTTCCTGCACATATTTTGCCACAGATAGAGCTTTAAGTAAACTCAACTCCCAGGCCACTCAAAACATTCACTTTTTGTTGAACCACTGGTATGGCAAGCCATCCATCTTTTCACTTGTGGTTGTTGCCCAATTTAAACAAAAGCGGATAAATAATGACCCCCTCCCTCCTCTGCTTCGACCCAGTAACTTTCACACTGCTGTTTCCTTACCTCAAATCGACCACTTTGCCTTCTTTTCAAGGACATTGCGCTTTGCAATTCACAGAAATGTTTGTTCTTGTGACATATGGTATTAAATGATTGAGCTTTCCTACACACCTAAACACTTCATTATTCTTCATTGTTCCTGCTTTATAAACTTGCATTGACCCAGCTGTGCCATTTGAAATCAAGCACATTATTTTATTTGTGAATAAAACAAGTGCTAATCACTGCCATTATCACACACTATTATTATTATTATTATTATTATTATTATTATTATTATTATTATTATTAATAATAATACTAATTTATTTACATTCTTGTATATTTTGGCCACCGCTTAGTATTATGGTAGAAATGTTGATATGCCTTCTGATATATCAAATATGTTGCTCTTTTAGCCTTTCAGAATGCTGGGCCTATACCAAATAGAAATGTTCTATTCTTAGCAGCTGATCAGCATGAAAAAGTGAGGTAATATAAAATATCTAAAGGATATATATTCTGCTTAGAATTATTACTGTCCAAAATGTCATTTAGAAATTGATGTTGGATGAAACTGAAGTTAAATTAAAAAGTTTAGTTAATTGAGGTTAAATTACAAGTAGATAATATGACAAGTAGACATGCATTTTCACTGTGTACAAGGTGTACATATGCTTGTAAAATATATTACACAAATATGAACTAAGGATATTTTCGAACTAGAAAACAAAGACGAGAGAGGGAAAAAAACTTTTAGAGAAATATGGTTATCTAGCTACAAATAATATTTGGAGGTTTCCATTTCTAAAAAAGGGGGTGTTTTTAAATACAGAATGCCCAAATCTTCGCACATAACAAATTATATTATAAATTGTTATTATACTACAATTATATAATTGTTTTTCAATATGTTCAGTTAAACAAATAAATAGTAATGGAATAATAAAAGGTTCAAGATATATCATGTTTATTTTTTCTTTGCTTTTTTTCTGATTTGAAAACTTTGGGTGTGGGTAATGAGCTCATTTCAGACTTCCGGAAGAGTTTTTCCACCTTTGCCTTCAGCCTTGATAGAAAGAACCCTTTGGGAGCTACTGCTTTGTGCCTGGCTTCATTTTTGCTTGTTTGGAACGATACACAGTCCACCTGCCTTATACATATTCATGCAACATTGGCTGGAAGTATGGGAAAACAGTAGCTTGAGGAATTACCAGAAAATTATGCATGATTTCTGACTCTGACTGAATTCTGTATTTTAAAAAGGAAACTGTTTGTTTCCCCATTATCACAGTAAGTTCTTTTTGCTGCTGTACTGATTTATAGCCTTCTGTGCATGAATTCAGTATGAGGCAGATTGCTGGAGCACACATCACCATAGATCTCTTAATTGTGATATTCTAGTATGCTGTTCCGTGTTTTATGGCTAGGTGTAAAAAACATTTAAAAGCTATTGATTGCACTTGAGTGTTGTAGCCTTAATAAATAATGCAATATATAAAAATATTGAGAGATACAGAAAGATTAAATCAATACTGAATGAACACTTCAATAGGGGAATCAGGTACTGTACTTTTTGCACCCACTATGCTATGCCTTATAAGAACAGCATTTCTTTAATAAGCTTTTTTTTTAATCTTCACAATTAACCGCTATGCTAAATAAATATAACTGTGGTTTGATCTTTGTTTCAAGTATATAATATGAATCAAAGCTTGTAATTGTAAAACCAAAAAGCAAATATGTTGATATGCAGATGCATCAGGACAGATTTTTTGGAGGTAGAGGTTTACTGTTGGTTCCATTTTATTGCAATTATCAACATGTCTGAAAGAGCAATCACACGAGATACAGTAATTGCGTAATGTACTGCTTCACTTTTTACACTATTTTTTTTACTTTTTGTTGTAAATAAGGTAGGCTTTTGTAGTTTAAAACATCCAGTGCTCAAATGTCACCTCTGCAAAGTTGCCACCATTAGGTCCTCTAGCAAGGCCCTTAACCGAAGACCCTTGGATTGTGACTTGGATATGCAGCCTATTGCTTGCTTGGGGAAATTCAAAGTATACAGTATACAGTGTGCACATCAGTTTGTGGTATTCTCATGTGAGTTGCAACTGTGTACTACCACAAATACCATGTTTAGTTGGTGGCCTACCAATGCTGACTTTTCCTCTGTTGACATCATTTGCCTAAGCTCATTTCTTATTGTCCAAACATGCACTGTCTTGAAGAGACATATATATGCCAATGGCTGAGCATAACATCATCAACCTCAATACTAACCCAGTAGTGGCAACCAGAGAATAAGAGATTAAAAGTGAGAGTATGTATGAGAGAGAGAGAGAGAGAGAGAGAGAGAGAGAGACATGATGATTATTAGAAGATTGAGGGGCTGATCTCTGCCCTGCCTGCCATAAAGATGCTCCCTTGAGGTCTCCCTTTCACTCGTTGGGGGTGATGAATGTGCACTGTGTTCAGGTACAAGATGATTAAAAGTAGCAAGTGCAGATGTGTTCAGCAGGATGCTGCTTTTGTTAGCACTCAGCAGCATGAATGGGTGTACAAGATTGTAGACTTTCAGGAACTAACATGCTTTCAGCTCGGACTTTCATCAGGCAGGTTGCATATAAAACTGTATATATATATATATATATAATATAATAGAAATAATATATTAAATAATTAAATAATAATAATATTTAATTATCAATATACATTTTTTTATTATTATTATTTTACATTATTTAATGTAAATAAGACAAAACATGTTCAGTTCCTTTAATCTACACACTGGTAATAGGGCTCTCCAAGACCACTGCATAGCAGATAATTGTAGCTCTTTGTGTATTAAAGATTTTATGAAGCAGAGAACACTTAATTAAATATGAGATCCTACCTAAATGTTATATAGTTTTGTAAATGTGTCACAGGGTGTTAGTCACTGGATTTTAAAATAAATACTTAACTATTTGCAATTTAGCCTGCACTAAGATCCTAAAACTGACGCGTTTGTTTTTAATATTTCAAGAGAAAGGTCTGGAGAATAAACCTTTAATGATGTAATGTCTACTTCTATTAGTTTGATCACTTGTAATTCTCTGCCGCTAATACTGTTGGTGTCCATGTCAAAGAAAAGTTAGAAAGTTCCATTAATGTTTTGACCCACTTACCCTGGTCTAGATTGAACAGGGTCCAGAGCCTATCCTAGAATTCAGAGCCCTGTAACAGCATCATCTGAACTGTAGATTGCAAATCCAGCTCATGATTTGAACCCAGATTATTTTCAGCAGCTGGCTCTTACCTCTACACCACACGCACTGCAAAGTTCATAACAAGTGTATATATTTATTAATTCAGGATTATGTGAGCTGATGTAATTTGGAATAATGGCATTATTATTCAGATAGAGAGCAGTATTGGTTCACACTTTACCTACTCAAAATTAAACCAAAAGTAGTAACGGCAAGTGATATTTGCTCTAGATGTCTCATCAGTCTAAAAATTAATAAGGTATGTACAGCTCTAGTATCTCAGTAGTACTGGGTCTTTCTCTGTATCTCTACTTCTGCAGCTATTTTTAAAATGGTTACCCATGCGGCTCATATTACGTGTTAGCAGAAATCTGTCTCTAGTACAATATAAACATTTTCAGTAGGCTAATCAAATGAGGCCAGCTGTGATCTAGTTAGGGAGAATAATAGAGAGTGGCAATAAATGTGATGGTAGGCTATGCCATTCCTTCCTTCATAAAAATCCTGTACTTCATGAGACATTTAATTTATAATTCACACACAAAACAACTAAAAATACTTAAATTACACAGATAAACTGATGGTGAAAAGGCAATAGATATACATGTGTACTGTAGAGCTGCTCATGTAATGTATGCTTTCATTTAAATATAGCTGGTGGCTGAATATATACCATATTTAATGTATTTATCTAGATCAGTTATTAGTCAGTCATGTATTAACAGATTTGTACAATTAAAAACAAATAATCTGCTGTTGGAATCAGTATGTTTCACCCATAAATTTCATATTTCTCGTATTTATTTCTTATTGTATGAAATTATCCCTAAAGGCGTCTTTTCTTTGAACAAACAAAAAAGCTTGACTAAAGATACTTGTGCTTAGGGTGCTAATCATGTGTAAACGCAGAGGTTATTGCCACCCAGACAATATGACTTTTAATTTAAAATTTGGGCTTGGACAGCTTTCCCCAACTGACTGTTGATGTACATTTTGCTATAAAGTCAGCAACCTTATGTACATAATGAATTGTTAAGGAGTAGTTTACGTAACATGTCAAAGAGTTCAAGTTGTAAACTTGGCCTCCAAATTACCTAGATCTTAATTTGTTTGAGCAAAAAAGTCTGATTCATTTAAGCCCTGCATTGAAACTCACATGATTAAAAAGGACCTGCTGCTAACATCTTATTAACATCCTACCTCAGGATACCCACATAATAAAGGATATACTTTTAAAGTTAAAGTGGCTGATTGGTATATGAACTAAGCTTTTCATAAAGGCCAATTCACAGAATGCTTTTAAAAGAGAGTCCTGTGCGGTGGAAGGTTTTGGTAATGAAAATGTTGATTAAGTAAGGTTATTCAAAACAGGAAACAGTTTATTCAAAATGTGATTTTAAAACTAAAACAATTATTTTACATGAACTATTTTGCTTTTTTAAGAAACCTGAATACTAAAATTATAGAATGGTGTGTTGGTTTATACTAGTTCTGCTTCTTAAGGTATTTTTAATTTTTTGATCATGACAAGATTTACTGGTAAATCATATTTAGACCACATTTATATACACCAAAACACAATGCTTAATGCCTTAACTATTTACATGACCATTAACTGTTCATTCAAATCCATTCTTCTGTTCTTAAATGGGTCCATACAAATTACTAACTGCATACGCAACGGATGGTGAGGCTGAATACACCAGATGTGCCGGATGTTACTGTGCACTACAACGCATCAGTATGAACAAATAACGTTTGCTTTCTCCTAGTCAACGGAAAGCAACCTTTTAAACCTCAGAATGAACATGAACAGAGGAGCATGAGCATCTTAATAGATGGTAAAGAGACGCTGTGGGCCACTGTTTGAGGGGCGAGGATCACATCCGTGTCACAGAGGTTCAACCATCCTGCATGTTTCTGCTAATTTAATCATAATGAACAGAACAGCTACTTGTCTTGAAAATTAACACCACAATTTATAACTTTGTGTCTGGCTTTAGCCACCTAATGGAAGTCCTAATTAAGACTGAGCAATAAAGACACTGGCAGGGTGCAGTGGTCACATGAGTTCTGTAGAGAGGGGGTAGGGTTGGTAGAAATGAAAATTCAGAACAGGTTTTAGTTTTTTTATTACTGTCATGTTTTTTTTCCCTCCGCCTACTGGGACTATGGATGCAGCTACATTGCCCCCTGCAGTTGAACACATGCAACACGGAAAGAATGTTATACATTTACTTCTTGGTGGGCTACAGGTCATTCGTCAGCCTCTGATACACTAATCAGCAACCTAAAATTATATTTCGTAATAAAATAGAGGAAGGAATACGTTAGGGGACATAAAGAGAAGTATGGTATTAAGTTACTGAAACTGCCAGCTGACTTCACATGTTTCTGAATCAAAATTTAAAGCGTTCCCTTCTGCAGACAGCTAAACATACCAGGTATATACTACTTACAAAACTATTTAATGATATTTCAGATGTTTCAAAATGAAATATCCCCTATTTTTTGTGAGCAGCGTATCTACACATTTAAACAATGCTTAATGCTCAGAGTGTGCCAAATATAAATCCCCCACACCACTGCATCACCAGTAGTATAAACCATTGATACAAGGTAGGATAGACCCATTCCTTATTATTTTTACACACATTCTGACCCTACTAACTAAAAGTTGCATCAGATATCAGCTCAAGCAACATTTTCTGTTGTGTGAATTGTAGCCTCACTTCCCTGTCCTTAGCTGACATATGTGGCACCTGGTGACGTTTTCTGCTGCTGTAACCCTTCTGCTCCAAGGTTTTATGTGTTTTACACTCAGATAAGTTCTTCTACATACCTTGCTTGTTACTCTTGTCTTTCTGTCAGCTTGAATGAGTCTGGCATTTCTCATTTGACCTCTGGAAGCATTGAGATTTTCACCCAGTTTCTAAACCTTCTCTGTAAACCTTAGAGATGACTTTATATTACTTTAACACTGTACTAAATTTATCCTGTGAGTTCACAGACACACTCAGAAAAGAATACAATTACCTGGTTGTGACAAAGCACTCTGTCTGGATTCAGACTCTCTAATTAAATAAACAGACAAAAGTCAGTAAAGTCCAGAAGTAGACTGATAAATTTGCTGTTAGTTTTAAAAGCAGACATAACCTCTTTTATAACATGCAGTAGTACACACCTCTAAATTAGGTGTTTTATTTTCTTGTCTCTTCCCCATAGTTCCCCACTGCAATGGCTATATTAGTAATTAAACTGAAAGTACTTTGTAAGCATTCAAATCACTTCCATATGTAGAAAGATCAAATGAATATTTATGAGTTACCTAATTCAATGCTGTTGCCAACTATACTGTTAAAAAATAAGGGAACTTCAAAATGAATTATCCCATACCAAATTTTGTAAGCATTGTGGAAAAGCTTAATAGAGGAATAATGGAAGGACATAATGACTTAATTAGCATGCATTATGAATAAGTATAATTTGTCTTTAGCAAGAGAATTAACTGAAGTGTGTCCAGTGCAATCCGCTGTCAAGAGCATAGAAGAATTGTAATTGGAAGGCAGTGCTGGAGGGAAGATATCTTTCCATGTTTAGGCCTGACAGGAAAGCTGCGCAACTGCTTATTTTCCCAAAAGCATAATCAGAGAGAGTAAAAAAGGTGTTCATTTTGATACCAACTGACAATGCAACAATGGATTCTAAAATAACTTAAAAAAGTAATTCAAAAATACTACGAAAATGCCACTTGTCCTCATAAATAAATGATGCTTATGGTATTTGTTTATGAGTTGCAGTGTGTTTAGCTATTGAATGGTAAACAGTAGATGAGCATACAGGATGAGTGTGTAATGAATAACCACATTTAAGCTTTTAATGTAACTTTATAAGGATAAAAGTTCTGTTTATTTCTCTTGGTGTAAGCTTATCCCATCCCCTGAGAGGTCAGGTAAATGTATGATGTGTCTTTATGCCTGGTAATATTCAATCATCATATTGATGTTTTTAGAAAGGCCTGAAGGAGGCTCTGGAAACAAATTACAACCTGAACTGAGCTTTTGGAATTGATTTTGTTTCTGTCCTCAACCCATCTTATATATTATATCTGTGATAAACTGTACTTCTTATGGCTCGCTTATGCATTAGTCTGTTTAATATAAACATTTTTTTCTTTATTTCAAGCTGAACAATATGTAGACAGCAGTCCATAATATACCATAACAGCTTACTTGAGCAGGAGGAGTTTGGGCTAGAAGGATATGAGACATTCATGATATAATCATTGAAAATTCCATTAAAATGAAATACATAATTTTATGATGGTATGTGCATGTTGGCATTTCAAAGAGGGCATTAAGCAGCAGTGTGTGTTTTAACTCATTAGCCCTCAGCCGTCAGCAGTTTATTTAGACGGCATTCTTAGAGGCCCATAACACATGTTTTACATACATTTCTCAGAGGGCTGCTTTGCAAGGTGAGATAAAAAGGGAACATGATTCTGCTTTGTGATTATTTAAGCTTGCAATAGAAGACAGCTCTGGGGAGAGTGTGAACAGAAGGCGTCGGCGTATGAAGCAAGCTGGGGAGTTTAGAATCTAGAGGATTGGCTCTGAATTCCGTTAGCACCTCTCCTACGTGTCAAAAGGTGAAAAACCATGTTGCTTGTACTCTGGGATAAACTGCAGTTTGCAGATTCAGAAAGCAAGCATTAATGACTTCACTCACAGTACAATTAGCTTGTTTAAAACTGTGTTTTGGATTAATGAGGTATAATATGAGATGTACAGATTTGGTAATCAAATCTACATTATACACTGTGCATTATTTTCAAGTCTCTGCTTTAGGAGTGCAATGCTGTATGCAGCTGAGTACACTCATTCTGCAGTTTTTTAACTTAAGTAGAACAACTTTTAATGTGTGTGTTTTTCTACAAGAACTCTATGTAGCAAATCTTGTCCAGTCTCACCCAGAGGAGGATTAGTTCTCTATTTGAACCTGACTCGTTCTATGTGCAACAGGGTGTTTATTCTTTCTACTGCTGTTATATATTGAATATATGCAATACATATTCCACAAACAAAGTTGTAGTCAAGCTTGGCATGATCATGATGCCTTGATGTAACTTTGTGTGTGGACGTGGCCTTGCGTGTGTCGCTGAAGTGGACCTTGATGTTGATAGCAACATTTAATTCAACAATCTGCTGGTGTAGCTTGCTCAGTTGCGGTCAACTGAGGTAACATCTAAGAATATATCTGAATCTTTATTCAATACTGGCAATGTTGAAAAGCAAAAGTGCAGATTAAATTGAACATTTCAATCAAATATAATTCTACCAGGTATTACATTATTTATAAGCTACCAAAATATGCCAGATATTTAGTGGTAGAATTTTTGTTAATCCTGCTTTTCTTGGTCAAGGTTGCATGGGCACTCCACTGGAAGGCACAGTAGGTTAACTCCCGTATTCACAGCTACCACTACCTTAGAGCCAGTCAGTCATACCTTCATTGGAGTCAACCTTATACTGTCCCTAAGAGCACTATGGAAAGATGAGTTAACCAAATAGTCATGTCTTTGGATTGTGGGAAGAAACTGAAGTAAATAAAAAAAACACACAAGCAAAGGAGGACATACAGTCTTCGCACATAGTCGGGATCCAACCAGGGATCTTGGAGCTGTGAGTCAAGCAGTGCTAATACCTGCACCACCGTGCTGCACTTATGCTACAAATAGGAGTAGATGGGTAGCCATTCATAGATTGATTCCTGAGTCTTGATTGATGTGACATTTTTATTTTTATTTTTAGAAAGATTCTCATAGTCCTATCCGTAAATATCCATGTCCTTATAGCAGATTGTGGATTGCAGCACTCATATTATCCATGTGACTCAATATGTCAGAGTACATTAAAATTATTTAACTG
Organism: Parotocinclus haroldoi; assembly: GCA_034779995.1. Classification (NCBI taxonomy): domain Eukaryota; kingdom Metazoa; phylum Chordata; class Actinopteri; order Siluriformes; family Loricariidae; genus Parotocinclus; species Parotocinclus haroldoi. Next base: position 12,176 of record JAUZST010002833.1, read on the forward strand.
GTTTCTGTCAGAAATCAAATGAATACCCTTTGTGATTACTATCACTACTACTTTTTGCAGGTGACACACTTTTAAAATTACCTAATTATTTTTGGACTTTTGCAGTTGATGGCTGATCCTTTAGTTATAGCATAATACACATTAAAAAGTAAAGTGATCATATGAGTGACATATGTGTCTGATCATTTTGAAAAAATCTTGACAGACAGACAGTGTAATAAGTGAAATGAAACCAAATCTTAAAAATAAATTTGACAATGTGTGTCTATTTAATCCAGCTCTGATAAATGAGGCCAAATTCATTCTGAATCAGAGGTAATTATTGTACCGGTGCATCAATGAGCATGTTTACAAAAAAAACTGATTTATTTGCATGGTGAAATAATTCCCTTGTTTAATAAAAAGCCCATACAAATGAGTTAATAGAACCTTTTCATAAGCCAGATTAGCCTGCTACCTGTACCTTACCTCAGAGAGCTACACAATTTCAAAGCATAAATTACATTACAAACTTCAATTGCTTGCATTATTTCAATTTCTTAAGACAAGAAATTACAGTTTTGTTGGTTTATATATATCACATATGAGCATATCAGCTACTTCAATAAAGCAGCAATAACATGCATCTACATTATATGTATTGCATTTTGCTAATTCCATTGCAGCTGTGCTTTGCAGTGTGGCTTAAATTTAGCAGTAATGTTTGTTACTGTTTCTACTTTTTAAAGTACTTCTTGTAAACAACAGCCTAGCTATTTTGAACTAGAGCAAATAATATTATGTACATTTGATATCCAATATGAGAAGGGCTGAGCATAAACTCGTCATCTTTTGTCTTTCCATTTCACACTGTTAAGCTAATGGTACAGTAGTTAACCGAACAAGCTCATTGTTATTGTTATTATTTTCTCAGGTCCTCATTCTTTCATTCACGCTGAGGTCAAGTGGAACATTATGCTTCAAATGCGAGAAAATCACATGTGAGAAATATAGGCCTACAAAATATATATATAAAAGCCAGTTACTGACTTTTTAATGTAGCTTGCCTAATTAAGAATCTAAATGAAGTTCAGTAGAAACCCTATTCAATAGTTAGTTCAATTCAATAGGATCGTTTAATGTGTTGTTTGTTGTTTAATGTGTAGTTACCAGTCATATGTATAGAAATAATTTTAACACATGAAACATCAAATCCTTGTCATAAGACAAGATTTAATTTTTAGACTAAAAAGGTGTGTTAAAGATGCTTCAGACAGTGCAGCAGCAATTTGCTATCCCACCACAGTGGTACCCTGAGTATGTCTCATGGTGGAAACGTCTGGCCAGGATGGATTTAAGCCACTGATGGACTTGCCTCTCACTCAGGCCCACTTGTGTGTTTTTAATACTAGGATAGGGCATGGACAACACAATTCCACAGGTAAGAACTGGAAAAAGTGTAAAAATTCAGTTTATAGTACCAATTTAATCAATTAAAGGTGCGGTGGCTCATGGGTAGCACCATCACCTCACAGCAAGAAGATCTTGGGTTTAATACCAGGGTGAAGCAGACTAGGTTCTTTCTGTGTGGAGTCTGCATATCCTCCTCGTGTCTGGGTGAATTTACTCTGGGTACTCTGGTTTGCTCCCATAGTCCACAGAAAGACATGTATGGCTAATTGTTTATGCTCAACTGACACTGACTTGAGTGTACAGTATATACTGTATGTGACTCGTCTAGTTGTAAGCCTGTGTGTGTCGCTGAAATGGGCACTGATGCAGAGAGTGACATTAGCATAAAAAAATAAGATAGTACTGTGTGTAAGATAATGTATATTTCTGCTGACAAAGCATGTTCGAGGACTACTGTGACTTTATGGTCATGGCAGAATACATTAAATGCAGCTATATTCTGCCATACAGTTCCTGAAAACCATACCACATAATACATTTGTCAAATAGAAACATTTGGTTTTTATTTTTTTTCAAAGGACAGTAGAACAACATAATAATTAGTCACAAAAACTGGTGTCATCCAGTTCATCAGATTCATTTCTTAGGTTTGTAGGCCTTCTGGTGTACTACATTCATTAAAAAGTATGGACTTATTTATTTATTTAATCATTAATTAATTCCTTAAATGATTTATTTATGCAAGCCCTGGTGTGTTACAGTTATTGTGGAGTTTCTAGCTGTTTATTTAAGACAGACAGCAAAACAACTAAAGGAAGCGGAAATTTGAAACACGTTAGAACTTTATCAGACTGGAACATCAAAAATCCCTCTCATTTCCATTCATCCTAAACCTTAATGTGCAGCTGTGGCTGGATCAATTCCACATGATCTATTCTACTTAATTTCATTTTGATTATGACCATTATAACATCCATAGCACAGCTGACCTCTGAGTAGTAGAGCTAAAGCATTAAGCTTGCTCTACACACTCTGGCAAAAGAAAGCATGCTTCTAACCTACAGTATTGATTTCTTTCAAACTTCCTCCACCTCCCCTTGCTTCTCTTCTTTGTCCACTAGCCGCTTGGGATCCACTTACAGTCGGGAAGCCAGACATCGGGTTTTTGAGTCCCATTTGTGGGTGAGAGTGAGGGGGAGAGTGAGAACAAATCCACAGAGGTAGATGAAGCAATGAGATCTAACTTTAAAACCAATTGCAAAACATTGCATGAGAAGTATGATTTCCACAGATCAAGCATATGAAGACTTGTGTTTTACTGTAGATTGATAAAACTCTGTACAGAGGCACATACATACACTGACATTGCATCACAGAGGGGAGCATGGTATTTGGGTACAGAGGAGCTGAAGTAAGAATTCAGATCCATAAAAACTGTTTTTTTAAAAGAGGAAAGATATTCCATTAATGGGGAGACTGAGAAGAAACACATAAAATACTGGACCTAAAATGGAATAAAATCAGAAATTGAGATGCTGGGTTAATGCTGTCACATTTTTTTAATAGAAATGCCCCTCAGTACATAAAACACTGTTAGATTATTTATTTTCACTTCTATTTAGCTGGCATGGAACATTTTAGAAGTGAGAGTATGTTGGCAGACACTAGCACAAAGGTCATTGCATCAAACCCACACATCTATGGAGATATGCAAATGCAAGAAGGTTAACTAAGAAATATTATTTAAATTAAAACACTCACACGTTAACGACTGCCATGTGACATTCACCCATTTCATGATAACGTGCTGGTGTAAAGACAGGTGATATTCCAACCCATTTGTAAAATCATTCACCAGAGTTATAAAAAATCTTAAAAATTATAACTACTTACCGCTATTAAAGATTTAATGGGCAGTGTGAACTACCATTAAAGCTCCATAGCACTGAACAGCGCAAGCCTCTGAAGTCATCTCTCTTCCTGCATCCTTAATAAGATTCAAGAAGAATCTTTCAAGAAGAGAGAATCCATGGAGTAATGGAAGCAAGGCACACAACAGACCAGCTTTGTAGTTAAGAGTTTCACAGATTAATAAAATCATAAAAATTAGATGATGCATGGTTAAAATACATTTAGATGATGTGGGTTATTGGTTTGAGGGCTAATGGTGACTTATAATAGCTTTTAGCATATAAAAGGATATTTTCTCATCAACACTTTTGTTGTGGCTGCCATTATGTTTAACATGCACTTGAAAGCAGACAATAATCAAATGTCCAATGAAATTGCTCTAGTAATGTTTTGAGGTTCAAAAGATTAATATGTAGGACGGATAATGGCACAGTAACTAGATGCACAGTGCTAAAATTAGCCATGTCATAACCAAGTAAATTTGGTCAGATTTTAGTCATTGTCAGTCGTTAAACATGTGAAAATGCCTGAGAGATACTCAAATTCTACAGTATCAGATGCAGCCAAAAAAATGGCACTCTAATGACATCATAATAAAAGCTTGGCGAAAAATGTACAAATGCTGGCTAATAAACACAGCTTGGAAGTAAAACTTGTATTTACATGAGACTTTGGTACATGCAGTGTAAATGTAAGATAACTGACTATCACCGGGTGAGAATTTAATTTGCATTATGCTGCATTTATTTATTAGGAGCTTACACTAACTCAGTGGAGTGAATAATTGCAGTTTTCAAAAGCTTACTTTTTTGTAGATAACCTATAACCTATAAGTTAATAGCATTTCACATCTAAATATAATTTAAAGCCCATTTAATGCTTCTCTAGTTTTCTGTCTATTCCGCCTCATTATCGTCACCTTTGGAAGATTGAGTTGACGATGTGTTAGACATTGCTTACAGCCCTCCTCACTGTTTTTATTCCTGATCTAGTATCGACACTGTGTTTGTGTCCTGCTGATATCTACCTATCATGACTGTTAAAATTGTTAACATGTAGATATTGAAAAAAACTGAACATAGAAACTAAATTTGAATGGCAAGAAGTACAATATTATTGAAGATTTTAAATAGAAGTGAAGTAAGTGTGAAATAAAACAAAGACACATTCTTTTAGTTGAAAAACATTAACCTAAATCTTCTTTAACTATTCTTTGATATAACGGCTTGTGTGCTTAGAGTTGTTAACTTGCTGCATGACCCACCTTCTATTGAGATTCCGTACATGGGGAGATGTCATGTTATTTTCCTTTAGAATCCTCTGATATAATTCCGAAATCATTGTTCCATTAATGTTGGCAAGCTGTCCTGGCCCAGATGTAGCAAAACAGGCCCGATTATACTACCACCACCATGTTTCACAGATGGGATAAGGTTCTTATGCAGGTATGCAGTGTTTTCTTTTCTCCAAATATAACATTGTTTTTTGTTTAAACCAAAAAGTTCTGTTTTGGTCTCATCCATATACAGTAAATTCTTTCAATAGCCTTCTGGCTTGTCCACATGATCTTTAAACTGCAGACGAGCAGCAATGTTCTTTTTGGAGAGCAGTGGCTTCTCCTGCAACCCTGCCATGCACACCATTGTTGTTCAGTGTTCTCCTGATGGTGGACTGATGAATTTTAACATTAGCCATTGTGAGAGAGGACTTGCTTAGAAGTTACCCTGGGGTCCTTTGTGAACTTGCCAAATATTACTTGATCTTGGAGTGATATTTGTTGGTCAACCTCTCCTGGGGAGGGTAATTATAGTCAATTTCCTTAATTTGTACACAATCTGTCTGACTGTCGATTGGTGGAGTCCAAACTCTTTAGATATGGTTTTGTAACCTTTTCCAGCCTGATTAGCATCAACAACTCTTTTTTTTGAGGTCCTTAGAAATATCATATTTTCGTGCCATGGTACACTTCCACAAACATACTGTAGAGAGTAGACTTTAATAGACCTGTTCTTTAAATAAAAAGGCTGCCCACTCACAACTGATTGTCTTCCCGTTGATTGAAAACATCGTTTTACTCATATTTCACCTTCAAATTAACTGCTAATCCTAGAGGTTTACATACAGTGCCTTGCGAAAGTATTCACCCCCTTGGATTTTTCCCTATTTTACTACATTACAACCTGTATGTATT
>JAUZST010002834.1:0-71880 GCA_034779995.1 Parotocinclus haroldoi
CTCTTTTTTTCAGACCTCTAAAGGATGATGATGGAAGGAAAGAAGTCTGATCATTTAAACCCACTGTGAATGACATGGCTTGACCTTTTTCCTAATTGTCAAAATAATGTGGCCCAGATATGTCTCTATCGGTTTAGTCTTCAGTAGATTCCCAGTAAATGTTTACTGTTGAATGCCAGAGACAGAAACACAATGTACCAAGTCGTCCCCGGAGGAGCCGGCGGCACCATCACAGATGGGGTGCCCATTAAGAAAATAAACAAACAGAGCCGTCCACTAGTGGGCGCTGGAGTTCTGGGTCTGGTGCTCATTATCGCCGCGGTGACGGCCTGGTGCTATTACATCGCCTCCCTTCGTAAAGCCGATTTGTTGAGGACGGAACTGTTGGACCTTAATAAAGATGGCTTCCTTATCCGCAACCACGCTGGGGGGGTTGTGTTCAGGATGACCTTTAGGTAAGCGATGGTGATGAAACGTACAAAATAAATGTGTAACACCTATTTATTCCTGTTACTGTTCAAATATTTTTGATCTTAATAATTTGCATGCGGATTTAGCAGATGCCCTTTTCCAGAGCGACTTCCAAGCTCCCGATCCGTGGTCCAGTACCCACAACAGTCCCATATTCATACAGGACATACACACATACGTCTAGTGCACCGTTATACCATGAACTGGATGTGATCCTGGTATCACAAGCAAATGGGGCACAAGGAGGACGGGTCACTTTTTAAATCTTGCTCCTCCTAAAGGATTCTTCCTTCTGTTTTCAGGGAGTTTTTCCTTTCCACCCTAGGCCTGCTCGATTTGGGACTGGCCTTTTAAGATCATATGATATTGCAATAAGACAATACATATAAATAAATTTAGACTTTTGACTTTGACATGCTCTTTGACGCGCTGGAATATAAGCATGAATAAACATACCTCGCTGGCTGCACACAACTAAGAGTGAATGAGTCTAGTTGTAAAAACACTAAGTTGCTCTGAAGAACGGTGTCTGCTAAGGGCTATACATGAAAAAGCTAATTGGTAAAGGACATTGATTAAACTGATATGTAAGTAACATGCTGACACATGACAAATGCATTTTAGATCTGGAACACTAGATCTGGACTCGTGCTCTAAAGAGGGTGTGATACTGCGCTGTTCAAGGTCCAGCGCCGGCAGAATCAATTTCTTTATTATGACTGTGAAGCCAAAGGAGACGGTGATGTGTTACCGGGTGCGCTGGGAAGAGCTGGAGTCTGACCGACCCGTAATGCACGCCATGTCCTACAATGGCTCGCACTGGTACGGCGGTTCTGAATCCGCCGTGCAGCACTGGCCCATTGCCATTTCAAGCCAGCAGGCACCCAAGCCCTTTGTCACCAGTGACGTTTATTCCAACCGCAACGACTTTGGGGGCATCCTGGAGCGATACTGGCTCTCATCCAACGCTACCGCCATCAAGATCAACGACTCTGTGCCGTTTCACCTGGGCTGGAATGATACTGAGAGGGCGATGTACTTCCAGGCTCGATATCAGGATAGCCCATACAAACCCCTGCCTGGGATGCCCCCGTACGCTGAGCTGAGCTACCGAGTTTGTGTGGGGCCAGATGTGACTTCCATTCACAAGGTCATGGTCCGTAGGTACTTCCCCAAGCCTAACAAGGTCCCCATAGAAGCCATGTTTCGCTATCCTATATGGTCGACCTGGGCTTTGCATAAAACTGAAATAAATCAGGAGAAACTTTTAAACTACGCCGGAAACATTCGGAAACACGGCTTCAACTGTAGTCAGATCGAGCTAGACGACCGCTACACCAGCCGATACGGCGAGTTTGAGTTCGATCCCGAGAAGTTCCCCAACGCTTCCGGGATGTTCCAGAAGCTCAAAGCGGACGGATTTCTGCTGTCGTTATGGACGCACCCCTTCGTCAACTACGACTCTGTCAACTTCGGCTTGTGTGTACAAAAGGGCCTCTTCGTGATGGAGCCCACCGGGCAACTTCCCGCACTGGTGCGCTGGTGGAACGGCATCGGGGGCGTCCTGGACTTCACTAACCCCGACGCTCGCAACTGGTTCACGTCCCATCTCCGAGCCCTGCGCTCGAAATATGGAGTGTCGTCCTTTAAGCTGGACGCCGGCGAGACCAACTACCTTCCCTGGCGCTTCCGGACGCGAGCGCACCTGCCAGACCCCAGCACGTTCACGAGGCGCTACACGGAAATGGCTCTGCCGTTCAACGAGCGAGCAGAGCTGCGTTCAGGCTATGGCTCGCAGAACATCTCTTGTTTCTTCCGCCTCATCGACCGGGACTCTGTCTGGGGCTATGAGCTTGGTCTCAAATCCATCATCCCCACTGTGCTTACCATTAGCATCTTGGGCTACCAGTTTATTCTGCCCGACATGATCGGGGGCAACGCCTACTCCAACCGAACGCAAGGGAATGGCAGACTCCCCGACCGTGAGCTGTACATCCGCTGGCTGGAGCTTTCTGCCTTCATGCCCGCCATGCAGTTCTCCATCCCGCCCTGGGAATACGATGCTGAGGTGGTGGCCATCGCTCAGCGCTTCACCTCTCTTCACGAGACACTCGTTGCCCCCAGGGTCCTGGAGCTGGCAGGGGAGGTGCTGAACACCGGCGACCCCATCATCCGCCCTTTGTGGTGGATAGCCACCGGCGATGAGACGGCCTACAGAGTGGACTCGCAGTTCCTCATAGGAGACGACCTCATGGTGGCACCGGTGCTGGAGCCTGGCAAGCAGGAGAGGGATATCTACCTCCCGGCTGGCCATTGGAGGAGCTATAAGGGAGAACGCTACGATAACAAAGAGCCTATGCATCTCACCGATTATGCCGTGGATCTTGACGAGATTGCGTATTTCCTGTGGGTTCAATGATGCCAAACCTTTCGTCTTTTAAAATGTTCAGGGTATCGTTTGTTTTGCTTCCTGTGTCCAGGACTGACTCGTGTGCTAAAGCTAAATCTGAACTTAAATGCAATGACAAAAGAGACATACCTAAACGTTCCGTTCCAAACGACAACGTGACACGAGTGCGAACTGACAAGGCTCGGGCTCAAACCCAATAACGTGCTTTACATTTAAGAATGCGCTTGTGGCATGTCAGTTTATGCAGTCATTCGTACGAAAGCTAGCTTGCATGCACAATGACGAGCGACACGCATCGATTTCAAAACTTGGGTCGAGAGCAACAAGATCAAAATAGATCAGTCGATTTAAAATGGCTCTGTTGACGCCTCAGTTGTTTAGGAAAGTGATTTACACCACTACACAGCACATCAAGTTCATATGCTAAAGAATGCATTTCGTATCTGCGTTAGTCAGTTGACTCGAGTGCTTGAAATGCAGTTTAATAAGGATTTATCTTGCATCGTGCCTCTTAGCTTGTACTAGCACCTTAAGATTTCAAAAAAGGGACATATACGGTCAGCGGACACATTATTAGGTACAACGCCTTGTGTCTACAATCACTGTCCATTTGATCAGTTCAACTAATCATATAGATGCATTTGGTCATTCTGCAATTACAGACTGCAGTCCATGTTTCTCTACAAACCCTTTTTCTGACCATCACATCAGTGTGAGAACAGCGCTGAAAATGATCCAGGACCCAAATAGTACCTGATCTGTGCTGGTCCTGACCATCAGGGGGTCCCGAGCATTAGAGAGCAGAGTAAAGGGGACGAACAAAGTAAGTACAGAAAGGCTACAGTCTGTAACGACAGAACTACAAAGTGCTTCTGTATGGTGAGTGGAAGTGATAAAATGGACAGTGCGTAAAAAAACAAAATGTACCTAAAAAGTGGTCGGTGTGTGCATCCGCTTTCTGTGTTGCACTACAGACTCAAGCCCCAATCAGATATTCCTAAAAATCTGATTTGAGGATTGTTTATTCGAAGTAGCATCATGGCTTTAGCAACAATCGTCCAAATTTGGGATATTGTTCTAATGTCAGGGCCGAACGGTGGCTCGGTCAATCCCAGGGTGGAACTGCCAGCCCTGGGGGTATAATCCACATTGTAGTGATGTCATTTTTTGTGGCAACAAACGTTGGAAAGGTTTCTGGGAATCGACCTTTGCCGGCCTTCAAACACTGATATTGTCACAGTGTTACTCCTCGAAATATCTTCAACGCTAAAAGTCTAAAACCATCCAACCTCATCTGTCACATTCAGGTATTTCCATGTTTCATATTCATGATGTACATGTTTAATCGTGTGTCTTCAGTGTGGTGTTGTTTTTCGTACGGTTTGCCTGCGTCCTAAGCTTTTTTCAGTGTTGACACATCACCAGTGCCTACTCAGTACATCGTCGTCAGATTACATCGTACACGTACCTCACCATTTATTTCAAGCACGTCTCACACAACTCTAAAAATAAAACGTTTCCATAAGGGAAGCCCCTATGAGGTTCACTTAGACTGTGTGTAACATGAGGGCGAGGGTAAACAATAAAAAACGGGAACCTCAGAATTGCTTCTACGAATGAAGCTGGATGAAAGTGGATCCACGGCCTGTAAAAAACAAACATCTTTTTGAACACAAAGAAATATTTCTAGCTTTATTTAACCATTTCAAGACTTACGAAATACTACGGTCGTTCTTTACGGATGCTGAATGTGAATCTTGTAGGAACGTCCAACAACACATCTGACTTATTAGTGCAGTTCTCTGATGCCATTATGTGTTTTCTCTCGCTACTTAGTAGGTAAACAGGCGTAGCAGTAGATTTGGAAGTTCGTGCATCGCAAAGCACTTTTGCGAGGCTCCAGCTGTTTGCTGTCTCTCCGCAGAGCTTATCTTGTGAGCACTCACGTGACATCGGGCCCCTATTTATCTGTTGGAACAGCGACAGATCGCAGACTGCTGATGTTCAGGAAAGTTAGTGGAACAAAACCAGACGAACAGGCTCTGCAAAACCAATTCTCTATCACTTTTTAAACAAAGGCAGCAGTTAGGGTTGCGCTCGAGTTCTCGGTTCTTATATAGATAATAATTATTTTTCATTTTTGGCAGTTGTGTGACCTCAGTGACTCACTTTTGCAGTAGGATGTGTCATGTCCCGTGTGCACCACTAAGAGGCAGTGTGTACCTGTGCTTTGGTGGCGTGCCTTGCCTTGTAATTGCTGCATCCATTTGTCTTTTAAGCTGATAACTTCTGACAACTGCTTCTGAAAAACGAGCCTTTATCGCCGTTGCACATGGCACGACGACACACACACTCGTATCATTATGCAATAATTAAGGTTGGGGTAAAATGATGCTGGCCGTTTGATCTGAAAAGGACGCACATGACGCTCATTTTGTGCTACAACATTTACAACAAGTATCGATTTGATGTATTGCTTGGATCACCTTTGTGGTCTTGGAACTATGCAAGTTGGTTTTCTATCTACTCGCCTTTTATTCTGTGCTTCATTTTCAGTATTTTTTTTTTGTGGTGGATAATAAAAGATACGATTGCTGAGTGAATGGGTATGCTGTCCTTAATTACTTTGTCACTTCTAATGTACTGTAATTGTAATTGTGTTGTAACCCCCCCTTCCCCCTCCACCACTATCCAAACCAGTAACCTGCTATAACCAGTAAGAAGCTGAAAACAAAACCTGGAAGGTCAATTAAACATTTTCAATGGCATGCTGCACATCAGAAAGTTCTTTGTTGGGTCTACAGGTGGGTTGTGCACCAAATTCGAATTTATTTCTATAGCGCTTTTTACAACGGTGCTTTGCCCAAATTGAGCAAGCCCAGGGTGAGGGTGGCATGGAAAAACTCCCTGTATAAAGAATTAAGAAACCTTGGGAGGACCAAGACTCAAAAAGGGACCCGTCCTCGTTGCGTTCGCCACACTTTCCTGCTCTGGGAAATTCTATCCTATTCTATTTAGTGTAACGTCGCTCTTTCGCACGGCTATCACAGTCACAAAGGAAAGAACAGCACTTTGTATAACTGAGCGCACACATGCATACACGGTGTGAGAAAACGCAAAGAATCTGTCGCAAATGTAAAATCAAAGGAACGGATGAAACCTAAGCACTCACGAGGAGTTCAATGACAAAAGCTGAGCTGAAGAATTTCAAACCAGAGCCGAGTTCAAACATATGGAAAACACCCCTGAAGAGCAGGGAAAACGGGGCCAAATGTAAATTCTCAGCAGATTAGAGATCACTGCCTGGGATGGCACACCTTAAAAGTGACACACACGACAGTATTTACATACATACCCGTTCTCCATTTGTTTTGGTTCTATCTGAATGTTTCATTCTGTATACACACGCTGTTTGTTTCACTATAGAGAATTAATACTAGAGAATTAATATTACACCTAATCCCAACCCTATCCTTAAACTCATTAGCCAAAATGAAAACGTTTATCTCTTTTAGTTTATGGAATAAACATTGAGTGATTGACCTGGATTGAGCGAATAATCCACTGGATTTACGTTTATTATCGGATTTCTATTAGCAAGTGTTTCTGGACGTCTACTCTGTCCTAATATCTGAAATTTCTGCACTCCGTTTGATCCTGCCTTCTTGGATATTTAAGGACAACAGCTTTTAAACACCTCCCCTTTTCCACATGCAGTACATTTCTGAGCCAATAACAGAGCAGAGGTTTTGCGACATGGCGTTCAAAACTGCCAACAATGGCATTTTCACTAAATCCAGAACTGTGGTTTGTCCATCTTACGATTCCTCGTACTAAGCCATTTTGATCACTCAGAGTTTAGGCTGCAACTTCAGACAAAGCCCTAATGCATCGCTTGGCTATGGGTCCCTGGGCTCATTGAACCTCAGACCTCGTCTGGCCCCCAACAGGAATAGTAATTATTGCAAAGCAGGCTAAGCTTGATCAAAGTTGGAATCGGCCTTTGGTCCAGCATGGGATCAAGCCTCCTGTGAGCGCTGTCTTCAGGGTTTTTCAGGCCCTGCTTATCACTGCTAGATAATGCCAAGGGCTGAAGTAATTTACAGGTTATATGGAGGTTAGCTCTGGATCAATAAATCATTTAGTTGAGTTTGGGTCAGAGGAGGGGCAGGGAGGTGGTGGGGGTGGGGGGTGGGTTTGGGTGCAGGGCAAGGAGTGAGCTTGGATTGTGAGGAAAATGTCTACGCCACTCAATGAGCAACAAATACATAATACTGCAGTTTTCTGGGTTTAAGTGGATTGGAGTAAGTACGAAACACGGGTTGCGTTCTCTTAAACGCTGAACGGTAAATAGGTCACTGAATTTGCTTAGGGCCGCGTTTACTCTGTCTGTCAGTGACGCCTCCTGTTGCCATTGATCCACCCACACAGAGCCACGGGAAGACACAAAAATGCATTGATTAGCTGTCCATAATCCATTGGTAAAAATCAATGCTATTTGTAGCTTTGCTGGCCTCTAATTATATTGCGTATTATTGAAAGACTCGGGTAATGGACGGCTTTCTAATCATGTTTGAAATGAAAGCTTACAGATTGGGCAGGAATTAGTGGGGTCTCTGTAATGAGAGCGAGCAGGTGGGGGCTGTAGATCCCGCGCTTCGGTGCAATAAATTCTTACTCGAGGTAGATAGCTGGAACGAAGTGTTAGTTTCTTAAAACAATGTTGCTATTCGCTGTCCTGACCTGCCGTGGAGCACTGATACATAGTGACGTCCAGATTGAAAGCCGTGTATAATCCCACATCTGAAAATTTGGATCGAAACTGCATAGAAATTTAAGAAAACGTTTAAGAAGAAAGCAAAACCTAACATTCCTAACATTTACTTCATTGTTTTTGTCTGCTCCAGTTCATTAAAAACCATCCATTTTTTTTTATTCAGGCCTGTAACGCACTCCAAAGTAAGTTGGGACGGGAACATTTTGGGCTAGTAAATCCAGCAGAAAAATAAAAAATAAAAAAAAATCCATACCATCCACAGTCCAACTTTTTTCTGATTTGGGATTTGTAGGACCGTAGTGACATCAACATGAGCACCTGCTACGTAACACTGCTGCACATGCCCATTTGATCACTACACTCCATTTCGAACTATTCTAAATGTCTGGGTTACATTATTTGTTTAATAACTAGCATTAAAAGTTTACTTAAAATAAAGACATGTATGACGCTGCCAGGCAGTATTACACAAATGCTTTAGAGGGCAGTGCAGCTTCATGTTCTCCTGAACAGACTGTGTGTGTGTGTGTGCCACGGCCCAGATGTGATCAATGCAAAAAACAGTGGAATGCATACTCCGAGCAACAAGGAGGACACAAACCTGGCAGGCCCCTGCTCCCCCTTCTGAGCTGCCGGATGCCCACCTGTGTACCCATCTGCACAGGAGAAACGCCAGTTGTTCTTTGCGAGTGCCAGGGTGATTCAAGCCTATCAGCCCCCTTTTCCATGTGTGGATGTCTGGTCCTCTGTTCCGCACAGCTCCCGCAGGAAACCACTGCCACTCCGGTGATGAGACGTTCTCAAAGCTCCGAAAGTTAGCCTGTCGTAATGTTGAGCGTTGGGGAGAATGAGGGCGGGTCGTAGATCGTGCAGTCGGTTATTCCAAATTCAGCCTCAGAGCCACTGTGTCCTTTAACGATGGGGCATCTTGACATAATCAGAATATGCCAGCAATCAGGCTACTGTTTAGGGGTTAGATTTGGGTACAAGTAGAAAGTAGAAACAAGTATGAACTTACTTGGTGAGACTTGGCTTGACATTTCAGTGGATTTGTCACACGGTGTAATTTTAGATGAAATCCAAAAATGCAACCTCGGAGACTCCCTGCCAGCTGCTGCCACCTCCTATTTGGACTGTTAAGCCTATACTTATGAACAGAAGAATGTAAAACATTAGCAAGAAGTAGAAATTTGCTTCAGACCAAGCGTGAGTCAAATGAGGTGCGAGATGAGAAGTATAAAGAGGAGCTCTGTTTTCAATCCTCAAGTCTTGACACCAACTGAAAATAGTTTTTTTTTTTTTTTTAATCAATGAACCCACACCACCTGTATGTTTTGGTTTTTACGTGTACAAACCAATAGCTGTGATACAAAGTAATCATGTATTTATCCTCAGTAGCCTTTTTAGCAACCACAGTCAGGGTGAAGTGCCATAAACTCTGGCTCTGGACAGGATGCCGGTCCAAAAATGCCACCTTGCATGGCACCTGGCATGTTTTCTGAGAACGAGAAAAAACTGGAATACCAGGAGGATATCAGTGAAGTCCTGTGGAGAGTTTAGTATCAAATCTGATAGCATGGAGGCTGCATCTCCAAAACACGACCACCACATGAATACTGGTTAAATATGGGTTCCTTTGTAATGCACAGGTAAGCAATGACAATAATTTATAATAAAAACCTGTCTTTTAACTTCAGACTTTCTTAGCATGCGTGTTTTAACTACCATAAACATTATTTATATTTATATTTACTAAAATTAAAAAGTGGACTCAGGGTTCTAAACACATCAACCGAGTTACAACAGACTGCAGTCCAAATGTGAGCTAATGAGCAAGCGAACACACCACTGATTAGCAAGCTTTTAAGTGAATTATGAATTTAAAAAAAATTAATTATAGATTCTAACTCCCACCTCTGCTCGTGGATCTGCAGTGTTGATCGGTTGGGAGTTCAAAGACAGATATTTTATATGCCACCATAATTTATTCACATTTTTAATTCCTCTGTTGTTAAAACAAACAGATGCTGATAGGACTCACATTAAACTTTTTGGTAAAGGATGGGTTCTCGTGTAAGAACTATCTCTCTTGAAGAACATCTTCTTGCCAAAGTAACCATTTGGCATGATGTCCATTGGACCATTGTAGTTAAGGTGACTGTCCAGTTCAGTTCAGTTTTTCTCTTAAATCCATCACACTGGAGAGACGCCATTCTGGATTATATTTAGGCCAAACACCTGGATGTAGTTACACAATTAGCTTTAGTAAGGGGATCTTTCTTCATGACCATCCACAGCATATTAAGCCAGTGAAGCCAAGGACCAGCTGAAGTCATAATGGTTTCTGGTCGGAGAAATCAAAAAGCATGACCACAAGCAGTTATGGAAGACGTATTATTAAGAATTAATGAGTTTTGGAACGTTTAGAAAGCACTCCGGTACATGTTTTAGACATTACAGCAGAGTCAAATTGCGGGACACAGCAGTGTAGCACCTTGCGGAAAGAACATCTGAAAAGCCAGAGGGGGCGAAACAATTAGGGATCGTTTATGCAGCCAGCGTTTGATCAACTTCAAGTTTATCAAGTTCAATTAAAGTTCAGTTTCCGACTCTTCCGGCGGGAAGACTTTCGTCGCTCCGTTGTGAATTCCAATTTCCATGGCAAATCCATCGCTGCTTTTCGCTAGAGTAGTGACCTCCCATCTGTCTGATCTGAGTCGTGCCTGAGCCGAGTGTGTCTGTCTTCACCGAGTAACAAATGAACCTGACACACCAGAGACCGTGGGCCTGCACCTGCTTAGCTTTTTCACCCTCCTGTATCCCACAGTGCCAGACTGACAAAGCTCAGGCCTCGGCGGGCTCCAGACGATGTCTTTCTGCCTGAGCCCTATGCCGCGAGGCACGCGCAGCTTATTTGGGCTAAGGCAGCATCTGTCAGCGCTGGGGTTGGTGCGGCCCTGGGGGAAGGGGGTGGGGGGGGGGGTTAGACTTGCTTATAAATAACCCCAAAATGAATAAAAAAAAAGATAAAGATGCAGAGTGCTGTTGCTGAGGAGACTGAGAGCCGCAGGGCTGGCTGGGCTGCATTTTTTTAGGAGCAGGAGCATGGCACAGTAATTGAACCATTGTGGCCTTGGAGTGATTGATACCTTTTTAGAACACGGTTCCAGGGATTTACCTGAAGATGAGAGAGATGCTGCTTAGGTGGCTCATCCGGGTTTGGTCAAAGAATTGGTGTCATCCATCAAGCATCAGATTTAATGAACGGCCAAACCAGGGAGCACAGCGAAGGATTCCTATTTAAAGCGCTGAAATGGGAAAGGGGCAGGGACTTGTGAGGGTCTATCAATCAGCCAAGTGGGGGTGGAGTGGGGGGTAGACCCAGGGGCCGGCATGGCAGGTTCTGGCTTGTTGGCCATGCCTTACTCTGAAAGCGAGAGGACATAAGGATAAAAAAAAAAGGGAGGGGACGCGAATTCGAGAGGCGTCAAGGCTCGGCCGTGTCCCTTGATGAGCTGGCGGGCTTCATCTTTCTTGCGCGTGGACCTGGAACTAGAGCTTGATGGGATTTTCAGCCCCATAGCCTTTCTGACTCTCTACTGTGCGCTGAGAAATGCGAGGCCAGCCGAGTGCACTACACCAGGCCAATTTCACTTTCTCACTTAATCAGACTCCTTAAGCAGCGCAGTGGTACTGCTTCGGTCGCCTTAGGTAGTGCTGAGATAGGATTTAATGGTGTACGAGCTCTCCTGAAAGCTCGGAACATTCGTAACGGTGATGGATGTACGGTTTGACATATCCTCATCGTAGCGCTACTGAACCTAAAGATCCTTTTTCAAGTAACTGGTCATGGGTTCAAATTCTGGGTGCGGATTCACGAAAGCATTCTTAAGAAAAAAACAGCTTAAGACGAAAGACTAAGAAGTTCCAAAAAATATCTTATTATTCATATTAAGAAAATCAACCTTGTTGATTCTTACGTAGGCTATTGCATTTTACAGCATATACAATATACAGCTCCATCCATTCTGAATCTGCATTTACGGTCATGTTCATCGTCCAGATTAGCTACATGGAGGACAAACATCAAATCACGTGTTCAAAAAAAATAATTGAACCCTTTGAGGGTCTGTCTTGTCACAGTAGTATATGATCAACAAGGGTGAGAGAATCTGCCCCGCCTTGCAGAGGCCCTTGTGGATTTCCCCTTTCTATCCCTAAAACCGCTACAACTCTCATCTAAAGTCCAAAACACATCAAGCCCGAGCGAGGACCAAGAATTCAAGCAGTCAAGCCAAGTTCAAGACCTGGATGAGACGAGACCAGGTTAAGATTTTCTTCATACAAGATTGAACGAAATTAGTTCGTAATTTACTTTACATTCATTATTATTTATTAAACATGTTATATTAATAAATAATCATATGTCCTTATGGGAAGCATGGGGGCTCTGTGTTTAGTACCGCTGCTTCACAGCAAGGAGGTCCAGGGTGGAGCGGTCTGGGTCCTTTGTGTGGAGTCTGCATGTCCTCCTCGTGTTTGTGTGGGTTTATTCGGGCTACTCCGGTTTTCTCCCAAAGACACATCCGTGTTAGGTTAATTGGTGTCTCTAAAGTGGCCCTTCGTGTGTGACTGTGTGCGCGTGCCCTGTGATGAATTGGCGCCCCATCTAGGGTTGTTCCTGCCCTTGTACCCAGAGTTGCCGGGTGGACACGCGCCCCCCGTGTGGATTAAGCGGAAGATAATGGATGAATGACTGAGCTTATGTCATTATGTATTTTGTAAAATAGAACATGAAATAATATATAGCCTAAAATGATTCATAGACCAGACTCCAGTACTACAGCATCACCACTAGTACGTTTTGTAGACAACTTTTGTATTTTAGGCATAACCCTCATTTGAAAGTCTTTTAAACTTTCAAATTCAGTGTCTTTCCAACAACAACCTTTCAAAGTCTGGCAATTTTAAGGCTATGGTAAGAATAAGAAAACGTTAAAAGCATAATATTTGTGTCCCTTTCAGTGTACCGGCTCAGAACTGATATTGTACCGCTCACTGTACTAAACACGGAAGTACCCGAGCGTACACGGCTGCTGACTCCAGAGTACTGATTCCTGATCAAATTCACCCACGTCTGACCTGTCAGAGTCAGAGGAGCCCTGCCTGCAGGGATTTCAATTTCACAAGCGATTGTTTGATCTAGATATTGGATACCGAGTACTTGACTCGGTTTTCTTGGACTCTGATTCTGCCTTCTTCCCACCGAACTCTGTTTACCAGTCGCCTGAACCCTGCCTGTCTATCATTTATGCATTTGCCTACTGATTTGCTCTGTTTGCCTGGTTATAATAAACACCTACGATTGCTTCCTACACCTGCCTTGTGTGTTATTTACACAGCGGACATAAAAGTTTTCAAGAAAGCCACTTGTTCTTAGAATTGTTCTTAAGAAAACAGTTGAAGAACAAGACAATTCATAAGGCTGTATTTGAAGGATAATTGTCTTCTTAATAATGATGTTTAGAAAAAAAAACACCGTCACTTTTATGAATCCGGACCCCGGAGACTGCCTGCCTGTGTGGCCCTTGCTTGTGCTCCTCGCTATCACACACTTACCGTTCTCCGCTCCGATAACACACCGCCCACCACGATGCAGAGGTGTAAACGCTGTTTTGTTAGTGAGGTTGGGAAGGGAGGGCTAGCGAGAGCGGACGAAAAAGACCAGCATACGCTCAGACACACAAAATCAATGCTGATCAATGTTTTATATCACTGAGACGCTCCACTTCCTGACCTGCGTCACCCGAAGGGGGAAAAAAAACACCTCCCAATCACCTCTGGTACAAGAGGGCATTGGTCCCCTCCGGGATTCGAGCCAGGGTTCAATAAGCCACTGCTCTCCATCAGAAAAAAGAAAGGCTGATAATGATTGGCCCGAGCGCAGACCGGAGCAAAGACTCACCGCATCAATATTTAATATAATAATGAAAGATATCATTTCTGGAGATTTGTGCAGATCCTGCTTTGGTTCTACTTAAAAAGAGGGAACCGGGAGTCGTAACGGATCAACTCGACGGCGATTTGTGGCAGATAAGCGCAAATATCCGTCATACAGATATTAGTGTAGTATAATACGAAGCACGGAGATACATTAAGCGTGATATGAGGGCGACTCGGGGCTTGTGTAAATGATTACAAAATGATATTAAAACGAAAAAAAAAAAAGGATCCAAGATAACAGGTGTAATACACTCACGGGTTCCGACTTTTTAGAGATACGGAGTGTAAATAGTACACAATTGGGCCAATACACCACCAAGACACCAAATTCAATACTGCCCAGTAAACAGGATTTTTTAAAAACAAAGCATGACTGGCAAACCCCCGAAAGAAGCTAATTTAATCCCGAATTTTGAACAGCTCCGAGAAGATCGATACCTCAATCCCTCGGATGCGAGTTGTGTTATTAAAGCAAAAACAATGGCAGGAAATAATGATAGGAGAAAGAAAAAAGCCCAACAAACTGCCAGAATACAGCTAGGCATATCAGCAATGGTGTGTGCTCTCTCTAATTAATTTTCACAGAAGTGGAGGCGAAACACGCCAGTTTTATTTCCTCTGCCAGGACGAAGAGCTAATGAGTTTCCCACTGAGCAAAGCTGAAGATAACAACCAAGTAAGAGGCAAAGCGCATGCATGCCACTCCAGTCTAATGCGCTTTTTAAATGGGCTCCATATCTGCTTGAGTCGGGCCATGATGGTAAGGTTATGGCTTCTTCCAGCTGATTCCGGACGTATTGCGGACCGTATTCCTGAGGCTGGACATTTGAATTACAGAGGATCCTGAAGACATTTTAGTACAATACAGTGCCAGCATTAGATCTGATGTTTAAGCAATTGTAGAATGACCATATATTGCACAGCGGAAACCTCTTATCCACTGATTTTCATTCCATTGGTTGTGAGCTTTAGCATGTCTTAGCCTTTTCGCCCTGTTCCCTATCAGAAAAAAAGTGATTTCTTGGCCTCATACCTCATACCATTCCTGATCAAGCTTCTTCAGAATGAAGGCCAACGCCTGAGTTACTAAATAGTCACTGTAGCCTGTAGTAGCTGTTTTTTTTTTCAGATGTTTTTTTTTCTAGATGTCTAAAATTTTCTGGCAATTTTTGGTGGGGGGCGGGTTGGTCGACCTACAAAAAAAAGTGACCAAAAACCATATAAAAGTAGTGACATTTATACCAGATAATCTGACAATGTGCGTTACCCTCGTGTTCGTACAATCAATTTCAAATTCTCAAATGGTGCCTGCATGCCTGCATGTCCTCCCCGCGTCTGTGTGGGTTTACTCCGGGTACTCCGGTTTCCTCCCACAGTCCAAAGACGTGCGTGTTAGGGTAATTGATGTCTCTAAAGTGGCACTTAATGCCTGACTGTGTGTGTGTGTGTGTGTGTGCCCTATGACGGATTGGGGCCACGTCTAGGGTTGTTCTTGCCCTGGTGCACCCAGATTGGCCACCAGGTGGGCACCCGCTGGCCCGTGACCCCGTGTGGACACCTGGCCGGTCTCCTGAAAACTGGGCGGCTTAAGGGAGTAGGATTTCACTGCTGGCAAGACATTTTTTACATTTCAAGCCTGGCGAGGATGAGAGCGGTTGGCGCTTGGACATTTATACAGATAAAGTGCCTGGAGTGAAATCCTTCCTGCCATCACAGGAGACGTTTTTGGCGGGATACAGAGGTAAGACCGTATATGTGGTCATTATATTATTGCTCAAACAATAGTCTATTCAAACAATAATCTAAGCTAATGGTGCCCGAAAACTTACATACATATACATTACATGCACCACTGTATGTCACAGCTGATCAGAAACCTCAGGAGCAACGGCAAAGCCAGCCTGGAACGGGTTTTAGCAGTAAATATGACCGTCACAGTAATGCTTAAGTCTTATTGCTTAGCTTTACTACCCAATACTTCACCTCTCTATTTCCATCCGAGCCTGGACATCCTCCCCCTCTCATTCGGTGAAGAAAGTTCCCATACTTAGTCCCTGATTTATGTCCTTGGCTTTGTGAGCGTATACAATGGTTCAGTTACGCTGAGGATCGATGGGCAAGACAGGATTTAACCGAGAACACAGTTCAAAGGATTGAGCACTGCGTACCGAGAGACTGGGGCTACTTAACAGACCACAGATCTGATGATGATAGTATTGTAAGCATTAAGGACGTTGGCACATGGGGCTGGATCTCACATTCCATCTTGCACACAAGTGTGTTAATTGGAAAGTTGTGTAATAACTCATGGGTGTTTCAAGAGTGTACAGGCATGCACCGTACGAAACAAGATGTTGGCCACACTTGATCAGAGGCACATAGCCTTAATATCACACTGTAAGTTACATTTAAAGGACCCAGGACCTTCTTGCTGTGAAGCGAGCCGCTCTCTTTCAGTTACCAAGTCTTATAATGCTTATAATAATTAGGGGATATTTCATTTTGAATACTGATAATGAGATATCCCTTAATTTTTGTGTCTCAGCTCTGTTTTTAATTCTATCCTCGCTTTCCTGGGTCCCTGCACCTCGCTACATACTCCGTTGTGCACCTGCACTAGCCAAATTCTGTACCTGTTCTGCCCGTTTTTTTCTCTGTCATGCTGAGACAGACCTGACCTGACCTGAAGTCTAGACTCTCTGTCGGCTTGCTCCGACCCATTTTCCCCACAGGCGACCTCGAGTCTCGAGACTTGCATCTGACCTACCTGTTGATCACACAGGAGATTCCTGTTCCCACACCAGCATCGGTCCTAAACCCGTCTGCCCTGCTGTCCTTCATCCGACTGCCACTGCCTCTGTCTGGGCTCCATCTCTTTCTTTCTCGTTTTGCAGTTGTCTGGTCCGATTTGTTAGTCAGCAGAGAGTTTCTAGCCATAAAACAGGTCAACACACACACACACACACACACACACCAGACAAACGCAAACTGAAACAGGGAGTAACGTAATGATGTGGTGATCTTTGGCTTCGTAACGCCAATTGAGTAACATTTGCATGCACCTATAAGTATTTTTACTGACCCTGTGCCCCTACAGCGCCGTAACCCATTTCAGGTCGCAACCTCCAGCATGAACCCGTGAACATGGCAATAACTCACAAACCTGAGCTCCGTTTTTGTAGACAGAGATTTGCAGCAATGGATGTGCAGCTGACAAATCTGCAGCAATTACGAGGCGGCCCTGAATCTATATGAAATGTTGCCAGCAACTTGGCTTGCCAGTCATGGACTGGTTCGTGTTATCATTTCTACGGTACCTAAAATAGAGTTCCCTAAAAATGGTCGCCCCGGCAACAGGCCACCCCGCACACGTCCTGCATTCTCAATCTGACGAGGCTGTAATAAGGACTCAGAATCCTGCCAAAGATTCAGAGCCTCGGCAGACCGGGGGGAGACTAGAGGGCAATTGTCACGTTTTCTGTCCTATTGAAACTGACATATGAGCCCTGCCCACTATCGCCAGCACGCGACACCTCTGTTGTGTCTGCATGCGTCTGTGGAGCTCACCATCTACTATTTTGTCATTTCCATTTTCCAGTCGTCTTCCATCCAGACACCGCTTGACGAGGCTTAAGGAAAGCTAGAGTGCTGATTAAATACTAAGCTGGAACCTTAGGCATGTTTTCCCTAGCGAGATCCTGGCTCGAGCTTGTTAGCATGCCTGCCTGGCAAGCCGCACTGAACTTAATGAACGGCGTGCTGGAGTGGGTGGGGTTGGCACCGGGCATGACGAGTAAACAACGCATAAGCAGTGTCAGAGTGGCACTAAGGTCCCACCTGCCCACTATTAATCTATATTACCACGCAGCATGCCTTGCAGAGGCTTATGAAATAATCAAACATCTGCTCACAACAACCGCTTTAGCATTTCGGTTAAGACGCGTGCTCCCAAATTACTGGATACCAGTTCTGCTGCTATTGTTTGTACAGTGGCCCTTTTTCACAGCTTGTCAGATTGTGACAGCTAGCCACGCTGCACCTCAGCCAACGTACCATATTGAGGCAATCAGACCGGCGTTCTGGTGGCTGTCACTTAGCTGTGTGTTTGACAGCCTGGTCTTTCTGTCCATGTGCCAGGTTTCTACTCATCTCTCCCTCTTCCCACTTTTCTCTGTCCCCATCTGTTTGGGACCCTCGGAGACAGCACCTTGCTCCCTCAGATATTCGACTTACTCAGATACCCAGACTGTGCTAGATGTTGAAAACACACCAAACTTGGACTTTCTGTCAGATCGTGGGCATGGTTTTCTTAAAGTTGTATGCAGTATTAAAAAAATATATGCTTCTATATACTACAATGGCAAGTATGTAGCGTGAACTCCCCTTACACTTGGGAGCTTCAGCCAGGCTTCAGGCCAAGTTGATCATTCCACAGTTCCAAGGAGCTTGCCCAGACAAGACGGGCATCGTTTTGGAAGAGTAGCCAAGAAACAATTTTTTTTTAAAGAGGAACAGGGTGAAAATGCTATGATATGCTAAAGCTCACAAAGACTGGAATAAAGATCAGTGGAAGAGAGTATTCTGGAGTGACAAAGCCAACGTTATGTGACCACTGATCAATTCTCTCTTGCTGAGAGAATGTTGACTGCTAGACATTTCTCCATGATGCACTCGAAGACGTTTAGCCCAGTTGACTCAGAGGGGGCGCATCATTGGACTGAGAGAAACAAGACGGTCATTTCTATTAGTGACCCACCATCTAGGCTGTTTTGACCTGTAAGGCCATGAACCCTTCAAACAGTTTCCGGACGGTCCAGACAGTCCACCAGTAGAGAGGATTGCTTGATAAGCACCAACAGCTTGCGAACATTTTTTGTCCTGCTATTGATGGCCAGCCACCATCATCTTTGTTTAAACCTTGCCTGTGGGCACCACGGGGGCTGGGTGGGTAGCACCGCTGCCTCACAGCAAAAAGGTCCCGGGTTCAATCCCAGGCCTGGGTCCTTTCTGTGTGAGTCTGCATGTCCTCCTCAGGTCTGCGTGGGTTTACTTTAGGTACTCCGGTTTCCTCACACAGTCCAAAGACATGCGTGTTAAGTTAATTTGTGTCTCTAAAGTGGCACTTAGTGTGTGACTGTATGTATGTGTGTGTGTGTTATGATGGATTGGCGCCCTGTCTAGGGTTGTTCCTGCCCTTGCGCTCAGAGATGGCAGGTGGCTTCCTTTCACAGTCCAAATACAGTACTCTAAATTGGCATTACCTTGTATATATGTATGTATATATATATATATATATATATATATATATATATATATACACTCTTAAGATGAACTTGTCTATGGATATTACTTTGTGTGTGTCGCTTGTCGCTAAGATGGCCACTGATGCCGATAGCGACATTAAAGAATCCAAATAAACCAAAAAACAAACAAACAAAACCTTGCCTCTTATGGACTAAATCTGTATCATCATATATTTAGTGATGAATCCAGGTTTTGCTTGGGATCTGATCATGGTCAGGTTCTAGTATGACGGTTTCGTGGTGAGCGCATAAATCCTGCTTTCGCTCTGGAGCAGCACACTGTCCCAACCACTAGTGTGATGGATGAGGATTTACAGTCCCAGCTGCAACAACCGTGGGCAAATGTGCCATATGATACTAGACAGACCCTCTATGGCGCTAATTCACAACTGTATCTCCTGTTGTATCCAGGCTAGAGGCGACCTAACAGGGTAACAGCTTCCCCAATAACCGACCCTTTCGTTCTAATATTATATTCACTTCAAAATACCATCATGTCATTCAAACATATAATGTTTCAATCAACTCCTTCTTGGTGAGCTATTGGTTTGTCAATAAGCGTGTAACTCTACAGCATATAAGACGCCAGTAAATAAGTAACAGGACAACGAATAACATAACATAGAAAATACTTGCGTGGAGGTAGGGTCCAGGAAAACCAGTACTGTCCTTGTCGTATCGTAAACCCAATTAACACATACCCTCCTTTCTTAATACCAAGATGAATTGCGCAGAACACTGAGCCTTTCAGTACAGGTAATTGAAAGAGATTCTGTTTATACACTGTTATACATCTCTGCACCTCATTTATGTCACACTAATGCATCTCATCTCAGGAGCCTGGGAGACTGGCTCAGAGGAAACGAGCGTTGCCAGAACACCAGACTAGTTCCTTCTTTTTTTTAACATTTTTTTATAAGAGTTATTTTCCAGGCTGTCTGCTCACTGCCTTTGCCAGTCGGGACGGGGGTCTGCAGTAGGCAGGCCATTTAATGAGACTTCTGTGCTGATTTGAGCACAAATGAGGCAGGAGAAGTTTGATGTGCCATTCAGTTTTGGTAGTTTCATCATTATTTAAATCTAGCACGCAACTTGACACAAGTCAGAGAGGCCCAAATTAGTTTTTGGAGAGATTTCAGACTCATAGCAAATCAATAGATTGGAATTATTCATTGGAAGAGCGGTAGCTGCGCCTGGAACACGTTCGGAATGCCGTAAAACAGTGCACCGGTTTGTACGGCACGTTATTTACGATGAGCATGTTTGCTGACGCGCTTTCAAATGAGGGCAGGCTGAAAGGCTTTATTTACTGTACAAGCCTCTCCGAGTTTTTGTCTAACGCTCAAGCGTCACCCTCCGTAGTGCGCTCACTTTATTGCCATAGTTGCAGGTACATTACGGATCACAAGGTGGTGAATTGCTTTTCTGTATTTTATTTAACTTCTTAAGAACAAGTCTTGAGTACTGTTGTATTAAATGTATATAAAGGCTACAGGTTTTAATATGTTCGGCCATACCATGAATGGCCCGTAGATGGCAGAGAGTATGAATTTGCACAGTAGTCATGTGACGAGTGTAATTCGGTTTTGATAGCTTTACAAACACGTATGTTGAGCATTAAGCAGAGTTATGAAAGCAGAAGAACGCCTTCAACGAGCAACCAAACTCAAAAATATTCTTTAAAAATGTTTACTTGGTCACTTACTACTAGAATTTGTCCTTAAAAACAGGCACGGACGATATGAGCAATGTAGCATCAAATGTAGGGAGACTTATAATTCATAATTACCAATTAATAATTCCATTAATTGTAGCAGTATAAAATAAGTTAGGATTCAGGCAGAGGATCCATTAACTGAGAGGCATATAAAGGTGGAATGCAATCGATTTTTTGGCATCTAGAATTACAACAAGCTCCCTTAATGCATTTGACTAAATAAAATAGTAATATAACAAAACAATAAATGTACCTAACAGTGTGTAATACCTAGCATTCTGACAGGACAGTTATTTTGACCACTGCTGGTAGACAGGCATGACTGCAATACATCTGTAAATTCAGCTACTTCCATCAGACTATGGCCTTTGGCCCGCCCATTACTTTTTTGCAAACCATAAACATCTGTTTTGTGACCCATTTTCCACACATTGAACAAAACATTTACGGCACTGTACCACCTCTTCTCAATCTATAAATCCCAGAAGGTGGCTACTTTTTTCCGGGGAGTATTTTATGCAAAATTACATGTTGTGTTTACAATTAACGTCTTCGTTTTTTCCCAGGGAGGGGGACAAATTGTATTATGTAGGGATACAATTTGCCCTCTAATGTAAAGGTCTGGGCAAATCGTGTTTAGCATTTATGTTTAGTCAATCAGCAGACAAAGACACCGTTTCCCTGACGGACTTACAATCGATACAGTTTTAGAGTCCTAGCCTTGGGTTTGGGGCCTCACTCAAGGACCTTGCAGTGGCAGCTTGGCAGTGGTTGAATTCGAATCCTGGACCTTCTGGTCCATAGTTCAGTAGCTGTGACAGCACAGCAAATGTGTCGTGTCTTTGATAGACTGGGTTTAAAACGCAGCTTTGTTCATATTGTTAAAAACTCTAGTGTTTGTTTGGAAGTGAAGACAAGTAAGCAGGGAATATCTACATCTCCAAGAGCAGTGGCGTGATGCCGATGCACAAAGGTCAAGACCTAGTCCATGGGAAGGGAAATAAATCCAAGTGTTTCAAGGTTAATGGCAGTGTGCAACAAAATGGATTCCACGTCAAAGGAAAGCTGACAGGTGATTTGACTCGGGCAAACCTGTGTAATCAATCTCCAGATGGCCACTCTCACTCTCTCCGCTCCCGCTGATGCTGCCCACAGTGGGCGCCAAAAGCACTGGTCTGGTGAACTGTCCGAAAATACTGCATAACGGACTAAATGAGTCTTCATTGCATTCATCCAAGTGCCTTTGCTAAAAGAAGTATCTGAGGAGCGCACGGCATCCTGTTAATCTGTAGTGATGGTTTGACGGGACAGATATGGGTAAATGTGAGAATAAGTTGGACTGGTGCCTTCTGATTTCCAGTTAAAAGATTGGGCTGGGGGCTGCATTACAACACAAACGTCATGTGATCGGATTAAGACAATAATCTATAAGATGAAGCATGATATAAGAAAACCAAACCAAAACTAAATAAAATACAAAAACATATATCAAAATCAACAAGCAGACTCCGCACAGAAAAGGACCCAGGCCGCTTCAACCTGGGACCAAACCCGGGACCTTCCAGCTGTGAAGCAGCAGTGCCACCCACCGAGCCACCGTGCCACCCTAATAATTAATAAGCAACCTAATTAATAGGGTTATAATAATAGTCTAAATAAACATAAGCGAAATATAAAAAGCAAAAGGATGAGCATGTATAAAGATAATAACACATGAAATAAAATATTATATGTAGACCATGATGAATTACAGAGAATACAATGTTACGAAGAGTACAGTAAAAGAAATAAAATGAAACAAAATATGAAACGTAATAACGTATGATTGAATATACAGTAATAATAGAAAACCCCTGTTAATTGTTGAAGTTTTGTTGAGGGATGAAGGCCCTGTAACGCTTTGTTGCGCCACGTTTCGGGCAGTTTGTTTTTTTCACCACACTTTGGATGGAATCATAAAAACGGACTTGAAAACAAGAGAATCGTGAGAGCACAGAGCCGGATCATAACAATGATGGCGAGTGACATTCCTGCTGCAGTTGTAGCAGATCAAACCCGGCAGTCCTGTTGTCGTGCTTATTTACCCCGATCCGTGATGTTTTGAGCCCTGCGTGTGAGAAGCAGTGGGGATGAGGGGTGGCGGCGACGTGACGCGGTGGTGCAGACGTTGGAACGCACGAGTGCTGAGTAAATTCTGCTGTGTGATGTAGCAAAGGGAAGGCAGCACTGTGTTGTTTCGCTCCCTGCAGCTCCCTGCAGCTTTCGCATTCTTGCTTAAACCTGACACAAATTCCCTGTCACAACGCCCAAGGCGGCACCAGACGTAGGCGCAAAAAGCAAATATTTCCTTTCTTGATCGCACCCAATCCCCTTCAACGCACCCACCAGCCCCTGAACCCTTTCGCCGCCCCCTCCACCTTTTTCTCCTGTTTCTCCGGCAGCACCAGGATTGCGCGCCAGCCATTTATCACAAAGTAATTATAGAATTATCGATTTGCAAGCAATTAACACCCCCAACTCTTTTGCTCCCCCTCCCCATCTTTCAATTTGCAGTCAGAGTGGTAAGAGTGGGAAAGAAAAAAGCTTTTGGAGTAACACATTTAATCCCCTTGGCATTCTCTACAGTCGGCAGATTAATGAAGGGACAGACACAAAAAAGCTTGTTTTTCCCCCCTCCTGATTCCATCCTGTCATTTCCCTTTTGCCTGCAAATCTACCTTTGGCAGGAAAGAACATTCCAGACCTCCAAGCCTACTCTAGTAACAATCAAAAACTCCTCAAATCAGCATCGTGCAGGATCTCTGCAACCACCGATACGGTTTCCTGTTGGGAATTCGTTGACCAACCAGACACAGAATGGTCTTGCTGTGAATGAAAATGCTAGTATTTAATTCATAGAGTGCTGCTAACAGTGCAGAAGTTTGGCAGAGGTGGCTTGGCAGACCTGGAAAGTGAACTCAAAACCTTCTCATTAGTAGTCTTTACCAGTGAGCCACTGCTTGCATCCTGAACATTTCATGCCATGATGGCACCACTATTCTAGTACGGCATTTCACTAGAAAAAAAAGACAGAAAAATCAAGCACTGTTGTTGTGTTATCAGGTGATCGGGTTTGTCCACAGTAGGCATACCCATTGATACCAAAGAAATTCAGCAGGGTTGAGGGGTCTGCACAGGTAGCACAGGTTAAGGTACTGGATTAGGACTAGGTTGCCAGTTTTGGGTCCTTGAACAAGTCCCATAACCCACAACTGCTTGGATTGTAAGACTGTCACTCTGGAAAAGGGTGTATGCTAAATTACATATTTTTAAATGTAAAATGTTGATGGTCCCTTTGTGGAAGCGTTGGTATCCTATCCCAGCATTTGGAAGCGCAGCTTTCTTAATGTTACTGGATGCTAAAGCAATAGGAAGGAACTTCCCAGGCACCAAGTGAGCCAACACCATCAAAAACAAATCATTTTTACTTTTAAATATGATTTCTTAGGTACTGTGGCAGCCTAATGAATAAATATGCATTCAGAAAAATGGAAACAGGAGTTTTATTACTCCAAGGGTACAAAACTTTGATGTACATATTTTGTGATCACCCAGTGAAGTAGAATGAGACGTGACTGATGGAATCCATCAGATACTGGAATGTTATTGCTACCATACATATAGATATGTTGATTTTAAGACAATTTGATGAGGTTCCTTTTCCCAGAGCTATATATCTAATTCTATCTCAAAATAAAACAATAATATCTTAGTATTAGTGCACAGAATTTTAAATAAGTGAAGATATAACCCGTATTTTACTCTGCCCTTAGAAAAACAGATACATAATCCGGGATCAAAAACACACCTGCCACTGTGGCCTGTAGTTTTTCCTTTTTTTGGACGACACACCGCTGCTTCTGACCAGATGGACATCCAGTGGATCGACTCAGGCTGTCAAAACCTAAGAGCTGGCAAACATCGAGAGTGGGATCGATTTCATGGAACATCACCTTGGTAACATATGGCCACAGCTGAGAAAGTTGATTTCCCTTCTGTCGTCTTTTATAACTCGCGGTCCCTCTGACTTCCAATCGTTTTCTGTCTGCTGAGAATATAAGAATTCAGTCTTTAGTTAATGTCTATCATTCTGAAAGTACATTATGTTAAAACGCATTTGGCAGATTGTCAATAAAAGATAACATGTGTGTATAAGCCCGAGTCTGAAATGGCATCAGAAAACAAGACTCTTTCAGGAAAATCAATTACCAGAAGGTTGTCTCATGCTTCTAGCAAATGACACAATGTGGAAATTACAAAGGTGGATTGTTTCATTTGGATTTTTCCAGCAGAGAGGTGGAGCGATAGATCGTGTTTTCAGTTGCTCTTGCTCCAAAGAGCGGTCTTCAAAGACCTGGTGAGAACTGGATAGGCATGGAGAGAGAGGTGCCATGGAGTTTTTTCAGCTGCCGGTACTGGTGAGCTGCTTCACTGTGAAAATCGAATCCATTTTGGAGTACAGCATAATATTGCAGAAAGGCTTATTTTTCACAACTGAGAAGTTGTTTTCTAAAGAGAAATGGCCAGATGTTCATCCACCAAGACAATGCTCCAGAGTGCATTGGCCACAGTGCAAAGAAATGCTTTGTTTTGGCCTGGTTAGCTTCCAGATTTACGCCCTACCGACTAGATTTGCTCTCACGTTACACACAAACTATCCACCAATGCTAAGTGTGAGTTTTCACTGGGTACTCCAGCGTCCTCTCACATTGCAAAGACGAGGGTTAGGTTAATTGCTCTCTAAAAAACTGCCGTGAGTGTTGTTACCTTTTCATGAATGGAACCATTAACTGACATGATCTAAATTAATAAATCAACTCTTGTTGTAATTTAATCCAAGTTGTAAGAAGAGTAGCATTTAACGCAGGCAAGGGCAGACCATTAAAGCACAGAGTAAAGGGGACGAACAAAGTATGGATATATATATATATGTGTATATATGTATATATATATGTGTGTGTGTGTGTGTGTGTGTGTGTGTGTGTGTGTGCGCGTGTGTGTGCGCGTGTGTGTGTGTGTCTGTATATACATACTACATGATAAAATATGTTATAATACGTAATGCCTTAACTACAGTTAATTAAGAGTGCAGCCACCAAAGGAGAGAGACAAAAAGGGGAAGGGCGATCGAGCGAGAAAACCTACCAGAATAATTCCAAATAATTCAGCATTTTACAGTGCACAACAACCTCTTGTTTTTTTAATGCTCCCCTGAAATATTAATACGCCATACGGAAGGACTAACTTCATTTCTGTGGCATTTAACACCCAGATGGGAATCCGGAGAGAAACGCTGAATGAACTCAGACAAAAAGCTTTGTGGTGTGCTAACTCTCCAGGCATTTAGGCTACAAATATTTCAGCAGCTGAGCTTCTTTTCGTGATAGCATACAAGGCCCAGCTGGTCCCCTCCTTCTTCTTCTTCGCTAATTCTGTTCTGGAAACAGCACGACATGACTCAGGGAGCGAGCTTCATCAATTTGGCAGCCATTAAAAAAAACAATAAGGACCGATGCTGGAATGACGTCCAACTGATTTCTACCGTCAATCGATGGAGCCCTTGGCATGCTACAGCCATGCATAGCGCAATATCGCCTTATGACATCCACCGAGATATTGACCTGTTGTGCCGCTCTCATTTTCATGAAGAATACCTCTGTGTAAGAGACAGTTGCTGTTTTCTCTCCCATGACCTCGTGATGTTTTGCAGCGAAAAACATATCACTCATTATGTTTCAGTGCCCATGGGTCAGAATATCAGGAATACCTGAAAAGAGCACAAAATGAACCCTAGCAATGATCCTCTTCATTTTGCTCCCAAGCACAGCATGTACTTTAATCTTTATAGCGTGTCCAGATATCTCCTGGAAACTTCTATACACCTTTACATCTATACACCTTTACAAAAAAAAAGTGTTAAATAGCTACTCATATTTTGGTAACTTCCAATAAATTCGCTTTCATTTGCCACTGCAGCTCTTCTTCTTTTGGGTTTTACGGTGGTTGGCATACCGTATTGGTGCATTAATGGGCGCTGACTGGACTGCATCGTGGTTGACAGATCGCAGCATTGGATATTTGGAGTGTCGATGTTCAAACTCGGAATTTTGTTTCGTATTTAGGGGCCAAAATATTTCAAATGGGGTCCAATGTACAGGGTGAGTAAAAAAACAAAGGACACGGAGCATGCTGCGTCTTGGACTGTCAAAACATTTGACATGGAGGCTGTCAAAACCATTGTTGAGTTTTCGTGGTCGGTAGCGGTTTTTCAGATGCACTACGTGCTTTTGTCCACAGTCGCGGGGTCTTTGATTTTGGTTATGAGAGATGTAACAACGCTGTGTGAAATCGGTGATCTTTCCGGGTGTCGGTTGTTAAAGTCTGTTGCCATTAAACGGCAGCTGTGTCCCCCGGACATCAGAATCATCAATTCCATCTTCTGTTACCTGTGACAAACACAGGTTTGCTGCGTTGATAACTTTGGAACCGCAAAACATATTAAAAAAAATCTGATTGCAGCATCTATTTCTCAGTCAAATCTGCTCTTCTTTGATATGCTCCATGACCACCTTTCCGTCTAAAAACCTGCCCTCGATCCAATATGGCAGCTTTCAAGATGGTGGCCATGTCCCGAACATAGCTGAACATTCATTTTATTACATTTTTTAATGATTGACAAATCCAAAACCCAATCGATCTAAAACTTTCGAGTCTTAGCGTGAAGCTATGCTTTGAGAGCGGCGGCCAGCTGGTCCGGCTGATGATGATGATGTGTGCCGTGGATGAGGACTTCATTGCTCAGCTGTGGATCTGATGGAGCTGATGAGATTGAGAGCCTGCCGGGGGGCAGGTGGGAGGCCGAGTTGAGTCCAGGCAGCATTAGTGGACACCCCTCATCAGTCCCATCATGCTCTCCTGGTCCTCCCGCAGCATCCTCCTCCCTCTGCTCTTCTGAATGCCTCATTTTCTGCATGATTAGGATTCCACCTGTCCTACGCCTGGCCCTTGGCCCTCGCACAGCCTGCGACACCCTGTCAATTAGCACCGATACATTTCTAGCCGAGTCACATCACCATGAGGCAGAGTGAGTGAGTGAATCCGAAATGGTATCCCAAGAGCAATTTTAGCGATCAAACACCGACGTGAATAAACACACCGATCAGCCAGAACATTAAATCCACCTGATCTGTTACTATGTCTACATATTATGATATTCTAGTTTAGTTCTTATATATATTTAAATATGTTCTCTCCTTTAATATTTAACTTCTATTTAGCTAAATGATTACTGGAAACTTA
This sequence comes from Parotocinclus haroldoi, assembly GCA_034779995.1. Classification (NCBI taxonomy): domain Eukaryota; kingdom Metazoa; phylum Chordata; class Actinopteri; order Siluriformes; family Loricariidae; genus Parotocinclus; species Parotocinclus haroldoi. Next base: position 28,020 of record JAUZST010002834.1, read on the forward strand.
GTAATAAGATCAGTTGTAATTGCTGATCCGTAACAATGTATTCCAAATTTTATTACACTATTGTCTTAAATGATAAATCAACACAGGGTCGCAGGCCAACCAGTGCCCACCCGGCAACTCTGGGTGCAAGGGCAGGAACAACCTAAGATAGGGTGCCAATCCATCATAGGGCATACACCCACACACACACACACACACTAAGGGCCACTTTTAGAGACATCAGTTAACCTAACACGCATGTCTTTGGACTGTGGTAGGAAACCAGAGTACCAGAGTAAACCCACGAAGACACAGGGAGGACATGCAGACTCCACACAGAAAGGACCCAAACAGCTCCCCCCTGGGATTGAACCCGGGACCTTCTAGCTGTGAGGCAGAGGTACAACTCACCGGGCTGCCCTAATATTGACTTCTTTTTTATTTAATATTAACATAAACATATTAATTAGATTACATTATTAAACGTATTAAATAATGAATATAATCTAAGCCGCCCAAGGGGGTCAGACCCCTTTTTGAGTCTTGGTCCTTTCAAAGTTTCTTCCTTATAACATTTAGGGAGTTTTTCCTTCCCACTGTAGCTCTAAGCTTCTTCTATTTCTAGATAATAGAAGATAATAGAAGCAGAGGGAATGCTCCACCCTAAAAAAATAGAGCTATAGAAATAAATATGATTTTGACTTTTGGGATCTAAAATATTTCTTATAACACGTAACGTAGAACAAATTCCACACACATAAGAAGGAAGAAAATATACGACTAAGGGTGAGTCTAATAATAAAGAACCTAATCACTCTCTGTTGGTAGGTCACAAATAGATATAACTTCTCCTTAATGAAAACATTAAAACATTATCTATGAAATGATGGCATAGACCAAGACCCCTTTCCCTTAAGTACACTGGTGTCGGTCACCATAATTCTGCATGCACTTAACGTTGATTTACATTGTTTACATTGTAAAATGGCTGTGGAACTGTAACAATTTGTAACCCCTATATATATATATATATAAACAATATGTTCATAAGACATAATAGGAAAACTAATAGAGGTCCAAAGTCCCTATAGTCTAAAGTCCGCATTCTAGACATAAACTCCATATTCAAGAAACAATCACAACGTGGAGGATTCCCATCCCATCACTGATTAATCTAATGCTGAAAGTCATTCACATACGATACAATGATGCACATGCTGCCAAACCATCATTTAGGCCTTGCTTGGCTCACTCCCAATTTAATACAGAGTGATAGGCTTCGAGCCAATCTCCTAATTTCACGTTGTAAAATGAACCAGTGAGCCACATAATCAGCCTGGCACTCGTTATTGCCAAAGTGACACCTGTTATATTTAGAACAAGCGAGGAGCTGGAGTTGTTTATATGCACTCACATTTTGATTAGTGAGTCAACAAACACATACACATTCCAGAGGCAGATAACCTAAATGAGGCAGCTGCAGCTCTTTAGTGAAATTAACCTTAAAGTTGCTTATTACAGTTTAGCATTATTGGAGTGATATGGTTTTGGATTCCCAGAAGCAAAAGTGCTATAATGGAAGAAATCTGTCAAGGAAAGACACTATTCAAATGCTCAGGGCTGATTTGTTATACATTATAACATTGGTAAAATCTTCTAGATAGCGTAGCGACAACATCTGAACATCGCATCCCAAACTATGACTATAAATATGGACATGGTACACCTTCAGTAGAGTTTGAAATCAATTTAGTTTTGTTTTGCTTTCTACCTGTGATCATTTTTTACCTTTACAATATTATTTTTGCCTTCCTGCCTGAAATCACTACTCGTTAAAACGTTTGCCCAGCTTGATTTAGACATATTCACAATCAGGGCTTTGACTTGGCCACTCGAGGGCATTCACCTTGCTATCCTTATTCTTAATACCATGCTTCACAGTAGGGATGGTGTGTTTTAACCAGGTGTAATGCTTGGATTGCAGTCAGAAATGTTGGACCATTTTGCCACATGATATCACCCGGCCATAAACTTTGCTTAAAGTTTGTCAGGCAGTAGACACACACCCAGACCTTTAGCGTAAAAGAATTGTCCATCAGCATTGACGCTGGTCTCTTGGTAGCTTCCCTGATCAATATTATCCTGGCTGTCATACAGATTTGTATGGTGGAGCTTTAGCATTTAGAAGATGACCTTACCCAGAGAGACGTACAACTGATACAATCTTAAGCAATTGTGGGTCAAGGACCTTGGACCTTGAGGATCGAAAATTGGTAGCTTGGTAGAGGCTAGATTTGAACTTTGGGCATTCTGATCCATACTAAAGTACCTTAATTTCATCCCAAACTACATCTCATCCCAAATGATTTTGGTGCAGTTAAGGGGCAGACACATATACTTTCACACCAAACCTATCAAGCCATTTTTACAGACCACAATTTGTGCAAACTCTGGCAAGGGGCCTATTTGTGTGTTGACAGTGAAGCATGACAAAGTAAAAACACTTCTTTCGAATACCAATCAGTGATTGGATGGTTTTCTTTCAGAAAAGGTAGCCATATAAATAATCATCAAAAAGAGCACTAGACAATTATCTCAGCAGCAGACCATTTGACTGGCATTAAGTTATGTGGGTATGAAGTGGAAAAGGGAAAGTGGTGAAACAGAACATGATTGGGAAAGGGGGTCGTGATCTACTGACAAATGTAGTATTTGCACACAGTACACACACACTTGGACAAGCTGAACTTGTAAAGTTTGAATTGTCACGAAGACGTAAACTTACGTTTACATTTATGCCATTTAACAGGCGCCCTTATCCAGGGCGACTTACAGTTCATACAGTCTTAGAATCCAAGCAATTGTGGGTTAAGGGCCTTGCTCAGACACCCAACCCAAGAGTCCTCAAGAGGTGAGACCTGAATCCTGGACCTTCTGGTCCATAGTCCAAGACCTTAACCACTAGGCTACCACAGTCCCATTTACTCTTAGCATAAAAAAATAAAGCTTTTAAAAAGAAGAGAGGTGGGACTTGAACCCTGGACCTTCTGCACCTTCTGCTCCATAGTAACCACCTTAACCACTAGGCCACCATATTCCCCAAATTCACCGGTTATTAGGGGTGTCTATAGATTTTTGTTCATTTACATTTACGTCATTTAGCAGACGCCCTTATTCAGGGGACTGCACTGCAAGTAAGTTTTGTTCATCCTTTTCCAAAATACTCAGGGTGCACTTTAACATACGATGGTAACCAATTATAGCGCTCTCCAGACTTCCAGATGGCAACACGTGACTCATCGCTCAGGAGAAATGCATGCTAACTGATCCAAAGTCCAATTTGCTCAGATCTTAGTAAGCTCGGTTGATACTTGGCATTGTGCGTAATGACGTTCGGGGTTTGTGCAGCTGCTTGGTCATGCAAACAAAAAGCAGAGCATTTCTGATCGCGTTTTTTCCAGGAACAGTTTGGAACTCTAATGAGTGTAAAAACCAAGAAGATTTGTTATCTGAGTACACTTCAGACATCTACTCCTAAATGTTCCCAAAATCACAATAACAGCACTTACAGTTCACCGTGAGTAGCAATAAATTTATGAAATATGTGGGTGAATATATGGCAAGCATGCAACGGAACTTAAAGGGTTTCTGTACGGCCGCATCTGTAGCCGTCGTTTGTACAGCCAACACCTGTTTGCAATTGGTTTGAGTTGAAAATTCACTGGTTAGTAAGAGTGTCTATATACTTTTGGCCATTTATGTCATTTAGCAGACAATTGTGAGTTAAGGCCCTGCTCAGAGACCCAACCCAAGAATCCCCAAGAGGTGAGACTTGGACCTTCTGGCCCATAGTCTACCACAGTCTCATTTACTCTTGTCATAAAAAAATAAAGCTTTTAGAGAGAATGTGGTGTCCCAGCTCTTTTATTAATAATACATGGTAGGCTGTAGCTACAAATCTGTTGTCTATACGCTTGATTTGGTCAAAATCTTTGCAAAAAGAATGATAAACTATGTCTAAATGCCATGTTGCCTATTTACAGTTGCTGTTGGTTTGCCTATTTCTAAGAGCAGGCTTTATTTAGGAGGCGTTTTTATCTTAAAATATAGCAGCTGTGTTTTCTTTCGATTACTGGTTAAGTGTGGCTGAAAGTTTGATGATGAAACCCCCAATGGCCTCCTACTCCGTGCATAAGTACACCACGTAGGGTATGCAATAATGGCTTCTGCACCATATGTACTGCACAATATCCAGTAGGGAGCCATTTGGGATTCGGCTATGAATTAAATTAGCATTACCGGCTGGACTGCGGCACGTCCTCCCAAGACAGCTTTCCCAAACTGTGGCAGAAACAGAAATGGAAAAATGCCTGCCAGCTTCCTTTTGACAATTACTATTGTTTACATTTAAGCTGTGGCATTTCCCATTGTTCTTAAATGTAGCCTGTTGCAAACTTATCATCATTGGTCATCATTTGGGTTTAGCCTGACTGTCGAGCTGCAGTAACTTGTTTGGCCAAGTAGGGGCGATATTTGCCACCAAATGGAAGCGTTTCTTCAGGGGCCGTTGTTCCTTTCTTTTTTATACTATTAGGTATTCTAGTATATGGATTTAAGGCTAATTAAATTTATAACAAGAACAACATGGCTGCTCCAGACTCGTGTACCGTTTTAACAGATTGGAAAAGACACAAATAAGCAGTTAGTTTGTCATATAAATGTCTAATACATAAAGCACTGGTAAAGGATAAGCTGGCTTTTCTTGTTAACTTCATTTTAATTAGTGGTTATTGTACAGTGGTGGGCATAGATGCATGCATGCATGTAATCTCAATCGAAAAAACATTTAGTAAATGTAAGATATTACACACGAATGTTATCTTTTGGACCTATATCTGAGATTATACTGATGTATGATTTATTGTTATACTATATATACTGATTTATTGTAGTTTCATAGCTACACAGAGAAACGTCCATCCAGGACCCATGAGAGAACGTAAAAATCAAACAACACAACACAACATTTAGTCCGCAAACAGGACTAGTATAGTATAGTATAGTATAAAGTATAATAAGGTGACAGAACAGTACATATATGGGACAGGCCAGCTGATCCATTTTTTTTTCTTTTATCCAGTAAATGGATAAACAGATAAATAGTATATAGAGGTATGGAGTGTGTGCTGGTGAGGTGAACAGTTTTAAAAAGGTTTGAAGCCGTACATGACAGTTGTTTCAAAGTTATTAGTTCCGGCGTGTGTTTGTGAGAACTGATTGTGCTCTGATTGAGAAGACAGATAGCCTGGTGTAAGAAACGGTTACATTAATAATTTGTCATATTTTCCCCATTTAAATAGACTTCGGTCACACTGCAGGTTGAAGCACCTCATATTTCCTATATATATGTATATGACAACACTTGACAGCGAACAACATCAAAGAGAAAAAGGTGTTTTGTACACCTTACTGATTACATTTGAACTATTTGAATGTAAAAAAAAAAGTCTTACTTGTTAGTTGCAGCTCTGGTGGATGGGGGGTAAGAGCTCACTTTTGGAAAAGACAGTTCCTGAGGGCTTTAATTTCGAGCCCTCCCAGTTAGGCTCTAGTTCCTCCCCACGACCCTGACCTGGATAAATGGAGGTAAGACAGGATGATTTGCTTTACTTTTCGAAAAACTGTTTCTGTACTGCTCAAAACTATGGGCGATATTTCCGATAAGTCCAAAATCCCATAATCAAATCTCCCTAATTTTTCTGAGCAGCGAATATTCTAGAAGATTCTATAGATGAACTGGATTTGCAGGTTTTTAGAAGAGTACGGTCATACAGATGTTCAGGCAGAGGCGAAAATCCCTCTTAAATATCGATCTTTAAGGTTACTTTTGCGATAAGGATATATTTGGCGAGATATTTCAACAACACAATTGCAACAGACCTTAACAGGCATAGCTTACTATCACTGTATTACTGTAGTTTGTTGTAATTCTGATATTTTGTACCAGAACCACCTCCACTTTACCAAAGTCGCTCCCCTTTTTGGGACAAACTCCACCACTGCAGAGCCCACTTTCTGCCATATCTGTTGCTTTGCCTACAAGTCACGTAATGGAAGTACTCCATACTGTGTGTAAATCCATTACGTAAAGACGTCAGAATATCACGATATCGATGATTTATATCATCAAAAAAAACCCTGATGGTCCAGGGTTCAAATCTCACCTCTGCCAAGCTGCCACAGTTGGGTCCTCAAGCAAGGCCCTTAACCCACCATGGCTTGAATTGTAAAACTGTACGAGTTGGAAGTCGCTCTGGATAAGAGCGTTTGCTAAATGCTGTAAACGCACTGTACATCCAAGCATCAAAACACTCCATATTGGTGATCAGCAACATTCACATCATGACTTGCATGAGCACAGTATTAAACACTCGATTGATTTTATGACAAGACTAAGCTTTCCTGATCACCTTACACTTAACGGTTGAAATGATGCAATTGCGACACAACAATGTGAAAAGTGAGATGCAGTGGTTAACCAGGCTGATATGTGTGATTATTTTACATATTATTAATTGAACAGACTCAAAACTACACACTTAATGGTACTTAAAGTGGTAATATCTGTAGATTCCAGAGTGATTTGCAGGAATGCTATTTTCTACCACAACATTTCCTTCCAATTACCAACCTCAATAAATACCTCATGGACCGACTGCCTTTGGGGGACAGAAGGAAAGAAATAATTAATTTCCAATTTGGCTTATTTACTTATGCCTGCTTTTACCTGATAATGCAGGAACAAACAGAATGGAATTAAATGTGTTATTAACAATTTAACTTATTTGGTGCCTTGTTTTACCCATAATGGATTTGGATATTCATTCTGGTGCCTATTATCGTTTGGGACTTTTGATTCATTTAAGTTAGTTAAGAAACTTTCTTTAAAAGGCTCAGGAACACTTGAAAAAAGAAAACATAAAACGTGGATGGCCAGCCGCTTCGATTAGCAATTACCTTGCTTGAAGGGATATCTAATTGTCTCTGCTACGTAATATTTTACCAAAAAGAACTAGACCCTTCAGAATTGTCAATAAGAATGCTTCCGTAGAGCAGGATGTACTGAGGCTCACATGGATGAGGTGCAGAAGTGAAGTCTATGCACAACATGGCCGAAAGTATACGGACGACTCTCATTTGCTACTTTAGCTACATCCTGTCTTAACATGTGCAAAAAATGCTCCTATTACAGTTGAAGTTTGGTGGAGTTGGGATTTTAACCACAAACCTTTCCGATTAGTAGCCTTAACTATTGAGCCAACAACACCCAATTTCAGTATATAACCACATACCCCCTCATCTACCAACCCCCAAAACTCTAAGCATAATAATTTGCATATTTCCATTTCAATGGGCTCCCTAATGAAGCTTTCTTGCTGCAGATTGTGGTTCTTGACCAGCCCTGAATTCATTGCCATCTAATACCAAAAGGCTTCACCGTAATGGGTCCAGTGTGTAACCTGAAATTCGCTGGATGCAGGCAGAGGTACAAACCCAAATATACAATTGACCTTCAAGCTCCACCCTGGAATTAAACCCAGGCCAACAGGATCTGCCATTTCCAACAGATGGCTGGGTGACGCTGTTGATGTTGGAGGACTGGCGACTGTCGACGTCAGTCCTGGTTGCAATGGTGCTGTGTGTAGTAGAAAGTTTCTCTGCCATCGTCCTCTTCAATTTGCATAGCTAATGATGCCGAGCGTGAGTTAATAGCGGGTGTAATGACTTCTGACGGGTCGGAGTCAGGAGCAGACCATGGGCCAGGGCACATGGGCAGGGCTGGGGAGGGGTTAACTGACACCATACGGTGTCTCTCTCTCTGATTTGCTTGGCAGTGTGATAAGAGAGTTTGCCACTGAACCTATGGCCTATTAGCAGACGTTATCAACGGATATGACCTTTTTTTCCACAGTCTTGGCTAACAATGTGGAGCAATACATTTCTGACCTATAGTTTGTTTTTCTGTGCTGCAACTAATCTAAAATCTCAAATAAAGAATATTCTCAATAATCGTTTTTATACTATGTTTTTTTTGTACTCCCCTACTCTTAGCCTCTTGACAACAATGGCTGTATCCTAAATCACAGACTAATGTGTATTAATGTACTATATGCTCTGACGAAAATAGTGACTTAAATGATCACGTCATGGCAACTTTGACCTAGAAGTTCGTAGAGCCAAGTTCCAGGCAAGACCAAGACTGAGCGCAGATCATATAAGAATAAAAAGAAAATAGAAAACATTACATTCGTTTAGAATTCACTTAATATTTATTATCAACCAGCATCCATATGTCAATAAATCCCTTTTTTAGGTACACTGCTCACATAATTGAGGGGATATTTCAAAGTGAATATGAAGAGGATTCCACAAGAACCGCTGGACAATCTGATTCTGTCTGGCACACTTGGGCGACCATACACCCTACTGAATAGTCAATGCGGGGTACTCTGTTCACCCCCATGAATCTATCGTTTGCAACTCAATCACCATTTGCGTAATCAAACAACTTTCTTTGACTTTTCATTTGCTTTTCTGATGATCTTCATCCATTCATTATCTTCCTCTTAATCCACACGGGGTCACGTGCCCACCCGGCAACTTTGGGCGCAAGGGCAGGAACACCAAACAGACACGAGAGGAACATGCAGACTCCACACAGAAAGGAGCCGAACAGCTCCACCCTGGGATTACCTTCCTGCTGTGAGGCAGCGGTGCTACCCACCGAACCACAGCGCTGCCCTTTCTGATGATCTTGTTTAAAGAAATTCAATCACATGCTTCTGTTTTAAATCGCTTCATATTCATTTTTGAGAGCAGTGAATCGCATAGCCTAAAATGATTAATATTATAGCCTATTATTTATAATATTATAGTCTTTGTCAAAAGTTTAAGTTAACTTTAGGAACCAAATTATGGTGGCCAGACTACTAGAGTTAAATTCTCAGTGTGTGTCTAGGAAATTGTTGTCAAGACCAGCCGAGTCAAAAGTCTGTCTGTGGTAACGTTAATTATGAACTAAAGGTTTTTTTTATTTTGATTTTTTAGCATTATTGAACATCAGCAATCCATTCAAACAGAATAAATCAGTCCCTTCTCTGCATGCTTAAGTAAAATCACTCAGACAAGTTCCCGTTCTTCTCGTTCAGTATCCAATCAACAAACAATTTATTTGGAAAAATGTGACATTAGGAATGTCTGCATTTTTGCCTTTACCACGTCTGCAAAATCTGGCATTATGAATACTTTTTTTTACATATTTATCATAATATGTGTTGGCTATAATCAGTTAAATATCGGTTTTCTTCTGATTAACTTCTGATTAAGTTATATTTGGCTCAGTTTGACTATGACTATGACATAATAAAAATGACTTATAATTTTGTTATACTTTCATCTACGAAATTCAGATGAAATACAACATTATTTAATAATATGTTCGATTAAAATGATGCATATATACGCAAAGTATATTACAAAGTCAAAAGCCAATCAGGTTTTAAGGGTTTGAAATGATGAAACTGACAGTACGTTAAATACTCTGCACAGACAAAAGTTTGTGGACGCCCAAAATATCGGTTCATGTCTGTGAGGCTGTGCCTAAAAAGCTGATGCCAAACACCTTTAAAGGTAAAAAAAAAAAAAAAGTCTTTTAAAGGCAAACAAAATGATTTCATATTCAAGTCTTCATTTGCATATTACACAGAGTTTTCTGGGCTTGATAATGATCATCCTTTATACAAAGTTGCTTTATCCCATGCCGTTTATATGCAACGTCTCGAGCAATTGTCACATGAGCCAGCTGTGTCTGTAATGCAGTAAGATGTAGCAACAGATTGGCGATAGCAGCATGAAAAACACCAACAATCTGTTATTTCCCGCTTCGGTCATAATTGCATTGATATCAGCAAGAGCAGATTGCGCTGTGTATGCGCTCGCTCCGAATGATTTTAAGCTACGATTCAGTGTGCGCGCCTCATCTCCTTCCACAGCTGTTAATGCATTCCAGGCGCCGTTCGAGGCCCGGTAGGTTTGCCACTTGCCCTGGCCCGGGCTGCCAGACGGCCTGGCATCATCCTACTTGGCCCTGAAGCCGGCACTGGTTGGCATGGTCGTGCTTGCATCTTAATGGTCACAGGTGCAGTCGTGGCCACACACTCTCTTCCAGGTGTTGCCTCCCAGCCGAGTGTCACATTGAGCCACGTCCATCTGCCTCTGGAAGCAGAGCGGTTCTGTGGTGTCCTAATATAGCTCGGCTTTAAAAGCGTGGATTAACCCAAACTATACCGCTTACGAAAATGAGGGGATATTTCAAAACGAACTTCTTACACTAGTAAAAAAAGTGTATTGGTTTGTAAAAAATCTCAGTCATAGTAGGTGTATTAAACGGCTGAATTGAGATCTTAAATAAATAAGAAAAAAATGTTTTATAGTTAGGCAGGGAATTAGAGCCCTGCTTCCTCTTTTGCCTCTGTAGGTGCAAGACGCACTTGTGTTCTTCTTCATTGTAGCTCATTAAAGGTTGTTTTTTTAACATTGTCTAATTTATGAAAGAGAGTAGCACAGCTGCCTTAAAGCTCTACAGATACCCAGTTCAGATTCCACCCCAGCATCCATAAGTTGTCTGCAGGTTCTCTCTGTGTCTGTGACTTTTCTTTACCTTTCCTTCCACATTCCAAAGACGTTAGGTCAGTTGGTACCTCTAAAGTGAGTGACCGTGTAGCAGATTATTTGGAATGGAACACAGTTACCATTAAGTGTAAAGTCGGAGGGAAAAAAAAACCCGAAAAAGAAACACAAAACTGATTTGTATTGATGTTTGGTAGAGAAGTTTTTTGACACCAGGTTCCGTTTTAGGCATTCTAAGTACTTTGTTTAACTTTGACTTTATCATGATTACTTTGGGAGGACTTACTGCCCACAGAGCCCCCCTGAGAACTACAAGGGATCCATTTGGGTGTTTTTTTGGCATTTGCACCTCCAGTAGAAATGCTGGTGATGTAAGACATGCCATGGTTGGTGAAACGACTCAAGATCACATATCTCCTTTGTTGCATGTAGGCTTGCGTCACTCACACCTGGACCTCACCACATATAAGGGTGCTCACAAAAATAAGGGGATATTTCAAAAGAAAGTTCAGTCAAGTGTTCCTATGCCCTGAGAAAAGTACCCAGCCTGAGGTAGGAGCTAAAAAGTCCCTTTACACAGCATGGTAAAAACTACAGTTGTCCCCAGGTCCTGACGCGTGAACATTCAAGAAAGTTGTAAGAACTATGAAAAGAGTCCTCCAGTGGCGAAAGCGCTTTTGTTCTTGGGTTGTCTGTGGGCTAGCAGGTGGGATTTTTACAACGTGGGTGCCCAAAAATCCCCGCTTCACAGTTCTCGTGGACTTTTCTGGAAGTCCAAAGCAACACTCTGTAATAGTAATGAATCACGTCGTTTCCCCCGCCGCGCCTGCACTCTGACCTGCGCTATTGTGATCTCATAATAGCACTGTTTTCTGACAGTGATTCATCACATGGCCAAAAGGTAATATCATAGTGCGGAAGTACAGACAGAACAATGAAATTAGCGTTTGACAGCGGGAGATGTTTGTCTTCATTGCACATGTGCATATTTAATAGCACCCCGCCACCCACTCTTCTTCTTCCAAGTTTTGCGTTGAAGTTTGCCAAGGACAAACTGTAACAAATGATCATTGCTTGACCTTGTAATTACTCTTCAGGAGTTATTCAAATTGTGTGTAATCACAGGCGTGGTGAGGTAAAACACACATATTCATCATATTCGTTCCCGGAGGGACCAACGCCGAGTGCGTTCTACACTTGTTCCGTAACAACTCATGTTTATATTAGAGCAATGAAACTGCTGATCTGACACTCGCCAGATGTTGCTATTTTAATGCCAAACGAGGAGCCGGAGTGACACTTGTGTATAACATTGCCTTTCCGAACGCGGCAACATGACTGATCCGGAGCCGTTGCCTCTAAATCTAGCGTGCATCATAATTCCATTATGTTAGACGCCGTGACTCGCTGTCAGGTTCTGAACGCCAGGAGCTTGCCTGACACCCTTTTGGACGTGCCTCTGGCATATTTGTGTCCCCAAGCCTGCATGTCCCAATTGGATCCTCATCGGAACGTGTGTGTGTGTGTGTGTGTGTGTGTGTGTGTATGGCATCTCGTGGCCTGGCGCTCCCGTCATGTGAAGATGAATGGCGCTCTGTCACTTGGCTTGCTCTTCAGAGGCCCGCGCTCTGCGTGAGCAAAGTGCCAGTCATTAACGGGGGAGGCAGGATGAAAAATGAGTTCATTTACGGGCAACTCCTAGGAGCTGGGTAACGTTAGCACACCCCCCCCCACCCCCCACCCTGCACACCACCCCAGCCTAGTCTCTCTCTCTCTCGCTCCCTCTCTCTCTCCCCGTCTCCCTCTCACATACGATTTCTTTCTTACCGGCCTCTCTGACTGTGTCTTCCTTCAGCGAGGGATCAAGGGAGGGAGAATTACTCAGCAGAATTTCACGAGAGTGATCGAGAGGTGGCCCGCAGCTAGCCGGAGGAGAGAGGGAGCCAGTGGAGAAGAGACAGGGTGTTAATCAGACACGGCTAGAACCCAGCTCCCCACCTCAGAAGCCAAAAGCGTATACTTTCTAATCAAATTTCACTTAGCTGACAGGAGCGCTTGCGTAAAGACGCGCTCATGCTAGCTCTTCGCAAGCCGAATTGCATGCGTTACAATGGAATTCGCTGCCTTCGGCGTTTTCCCGGGCGAAAGCATTTCCGAAGAAAAAGCTCAAACGGACAGAAGAGTGAGATTTTGGAAGTGTTGCAACTGATTTGAATAATTAAAATCATTTTTATTGATGGCCGGTTTAAAGCCTGACATGGCAGACTTGGCGCGAGTCAGCAGATTTCGATTGTAAATAATGCATCAGTGCCTATGGAAAATCAAAACCCTCGCTTTTGGTTATAAGGCTACAGCCTGAATATTTATTTAAATCTTTTATAGGTGTATTTACAAATTATCTATTGTGACACAAAATCCAACAGCTGAATCCCGACTGAAAGTGTTTGCTCCCAGTCCCATTCCTCTGTGGAGTACTGCTTTCCCTTGACTTTGCTATTGCCCACAATTCCAAACCCACCAAGCCCAGGCTAGTATTATAATCATGTAATTACAGTGTTGGAAGATTTACTAGTGAATTATTAGGACATTTCCACATCCCTCTAATTAGTTATTTTCTAAACGGTGACAAATGTGGCAGCCTTGCCCATTTTCTGTTTTATTATCATGACAGTAATCATAATGGTTTCAACTTTAATGCATTGTTCACTAAATGACGTGCTTAACGCTTAACTATAAAGTAACGTTTGAGTTAATGATAGTTTAAGTCAAATTTATTTCTGTAGCGCTTTTTCCAGTGGTGCATTGCCTCAAAGCAGCTTTACAACATTATATGATCTTAAAAGTCCAATCCCAAATTGACCAAGCCTAGGGCGACAGTGGAAAGGAAAAACTCCCTGAATATAGAAAGAGGAAACCTTGGGAGGACCAAGACTCAAAAAAGTGACCCGTCTTCCTTGGGTGTGCTAGTTGTTAATCGAAATAATTAAGTTGTAGTAATAGTAAAAGTCGGTAAAATAATACAATTTGAATGAATAATAAATATACCATTATTACCACACAGTGAGAAAATAACGCTGTACCAAGCACTGCTAGGGCAAAAATAAAAACCCTGACACCTCTGGATTGTGTGCATGAATTTTATGACCGGATTCGAGAAAATTGACTCATATATGGCCATTACCTGTGATCTCAGGAGATGCAGGAAGCATCAATAGCAGTTTTGACATGAGTGTATTTTGTCATTTTCGCCATCCCTGCAGATTCATCCCGACAGACTGTGCAATACATCCTTAAAGTGCAAGAGCTGGGCTTTCCCACTGAGCAGTCGGCCAATCGAAAATATTTATGATCTGGCTTTGTTTTTTATTGGGCTGTGCTTTGAGATTTCATCCTGCTGGGACGAATCATCAATGAAGCCCGAGCAGACGAAGGCGAGCAACGCTGCCTGTAGTTTGCATGTTGTAATTTTAGACTGAGGCCAGTGTTCATCTGGGTGTGCGCATACAGTATCTGGAGGATTACGATCGATATCCACTGGAGGGGGGAGGGGAGTTCAGAGACGAAACATATCTTGTATGTTGGGCTGCATTTATATTATTGGTTGCTTATCGTGTAAAAGGGATCAAATCTACACGACAGCTAACACAACAGCAAAGTTTGTTTGTGCTAAATGTGGGAGTAAAGCAAATCTTAAACCTTCAAGTCCCAGCCTCATATTGGAAATATTCAAGTAACTCAAGTCAAGCCCATGTTTTATGTCAAGCCAGTCTCATGTCAAGTCATACGAAGTTATGACGCTCCAACTGTAAAGCCAGTGGTCCAACCAATTTTATTAGTTCATATTTACAAATACTGTGGCGTTTTTTGGGCAGCACGGTGGCTCGGTGGGGTAGCACCGCTGCCACACAGCAAGAACGTCCCGGGTTCAATCCCAGGGTGGAGTGGCCTGGGTCCTCTGTGTGGGGCACTCCGGTTAATGTTCATGCAGGTCCCCCAGGTACTCCAGGTTTCCTCCACGTCTTTATAGCATGGCAGTAGGAGGACTTACTTAACCTTAGGTGTGAGCATGCAGTAACTGCGGTGAAACCCTGTCAAGGATGTAGATCTCTACGCTGTTTCAGAATTAAGCATCTTGGTTTGCACAGTTAATTTCCCCTCTTGGTTCCAGGTGGAATGAACCCAGTGTAACATGCTGCGATAATAAGACACCTTTTAAAAGCTGCTGGAGTGAGCACGCGTGCAAGGTGTGCCAGGCTTTGTGTGTGCCGGTGTTCCTGTGTAATTTAATTTTATCCATCATAAACGCCACTGAGCGATGTAGTCAGGCAGGTTCCAGTGGCTGGGCAAAAGCCATAAATTAAATGGGAATGTCTGAACTCCTCGCCCTTTTCGCACAGAGAAAAAGAGATTCAGGGTTATAGAGCTGATTAATACCAGAGAGAAAGAGAGTGAGTGAGAGAGAGAGAGGGTGCTTAGTCTTTCTAATAAATGAAGCAAAGAGTGGAAGTAGTGAAAGATGTGTTGCTTAGATATGTAAACCCTGCGATGCCAGTCACTTTATATTCACATGGCAGGACGTCATTTGCCATCAGGATTCGCTTTTATACTCATCGTGTACCATGTCATACCTAGCGGAAAGGTCTTAAATATGATACATTACATGGCTAAAAGAGCGCGAGATCGGCGCCGACATCTACGCCGCTGCAACAGGGGCATAAAATCGAGTATCTGAGACCCCCATGCAGACTTCACAAATATGGCCACAGGATGCCAGCTTTCCAAAAAGTCTGTCAGATTTCTGTCCTGTTGAAAGTTCCGAAGCGCCGTTATTGTGAAGAAACGGCCAAGAACAACAAAAGCTCAGCCACAGGTTACACAATCTCGCCGAATTGAATTACAGTTGTGGAAAGGGGCCGCTGACTGAACGAGGCTCGAAATGGGCATTCCAATGAACATTCTAACATCTAGTGGAATGACTGATCAGATTTGCCTGTTTTCTGCTAAAGAATAAAGTCTTTTTAATCAATTCTGCCAAATCGTTCATTAACAAGACACGGCAACATTCAGTAATGCAGTAGATCACATTTTTACATTTGACATGTTATGGCACTTAGCAGATGCCCTTATCCAGAGCGACTAGCAACTGATATAGTCTTACAATTCAAACAATTGTGGGTTAAGAGCCTCGCTTAAGGACCCAACTGACCCTTAACCGCTAGGCTACCACAGTCCCCACTCATCAACTCAATCATTAACTGCAGCTTTAACATCTCAGATTTTTTTTACACTCAACTCCATTACATAAAAAATGCTTTATTATATTATATATATTGATTTACTGAATTATTAGAAATGGTGTACCATTGGTGAGCTAATAGAACTTGGTGCAAAATTGGACATTTTTAAGTTACAGCAATAATCACAGAGTGAAGTTACCTAAAAAGTGACACAGTAGCTCCAAATATCAGTCAAATGTTTAAAAATGTGTTATTCCAATCTATTACAATCTAACGACACAACAACGAAAGCGCTTTACTCATCCTAATGTTTTTCAGGAGCATCATTTTTTTCAGATAATCATGTTTTTGTGTACTCTGACACTATTCCTAGAATGGTAGACCATGGATTTTTTTGCAAGAATGAAAAAGTAAAAAAAAAAAAAAAAGTTTAAATGCTCTTTTAGCAGGAACTTACATTTTTTGCAATTTATTCAATTCAATTTTCTGAAAGACAGAAGGCAAAAATACCCAATGTGTAAAAGGGACCAACACTGGGAGTGGTTGGTAGAGTAAAAAAGTATTTGTAGTTAGTTACTCGCCACTTTAAGATCACTGGATTCGAGATGGCATCATTGCCATGGTTTTGGTATGGACCCTCATCAAGCAACTATAGGCATCTATATTTCTTTGGCCATGTAGTTCACGTGTGAAAACGTGCTAGTTTTATCTTTCCAGTATAAAAAGGGCAGCATAGGGGGTATGCTGATAAAACGCATGCTTCAGGGGCCTCGGTTTTTATTAATAAAGGGCCGAGTCGCTAACACATTTCTCTGGTTAATGGTAAGGCACTTGAGAGTTCTTCCTTGCTCGGTTCAATTCCTGGCCTCAATTGGAAGCGCGCATTAAAAGTTAATGGGATGTTAGCTATTGATTAAAAGGTAAATAACATGCATTAAAATACAGATGCCTTTGATTTTGCTTTACCTCTCATTACACTGCCTTTCTCTCTACCTTTTATTGTCCATTTAGTTCCTCGTTGCTGGCTCTTTTGTTTCGTGTCTCGCGTCTTTTTTCTCTCTCTGGCTCTAGCAGGCGTTCGAACACCTTTCCTCTGACTGCACTCGACCCCGGTCTCGGCCGCCTTGACCCTCGAGTTCAAATCGCCGCACCTTCCTGCGTTTTGTCATTGCGGGGGAAAGGGGACTAATCAATATTTCCATGTTTATATAATTAGTAAAAATGTGATAAGCATCCCATGATTGCGCTCATCATCTCGGAAGAATGTCCACTGATTTAAATATCAGGCTGCTGCAACGGACGATTAGCTTCGTTGGTTATTGGAGTGGATTTATGGAAATGTGTTTGCGCACTCTCCCTCTCTCCCTCTCTTTTGCTGGCGTGATGTTATGGCATTAGCGTGTGCCCATCCATGCCTGGTGGGCTGCTATGCAGAGCAAGAACGCAAGCATATAAATTATTATTTATGATCTGTCACCTCCTATCTCCAGGCCCATCACCATTTAGATTCATTAAAGCAACAGACTGGTCCCCACACACACACACACACGCACACGCACACATCCGGAGGCTTATACAAACTTGTTTACATGATCAAAGTTGTGATCAGCGATTTTTCTTGATCTGCTCATCACCAGATTAGGCATTTTAGGCTGTTAAGATGGAATTTTGCAATTCAGGCTCGACAGAGGACGCAGTTTCATTCCTATATTATTCTATACGACATGGCTGTGTAATAAAACGTGCTCATTTATGGACATGGAGTTACGCTGCTGGAATTTCGGCTCTCCTTCTGGAGTATATTGAGCAAGCTGTACGGATTGTTAGCCACTGGCATTTAAACTTCATTATACAAACCATTACAAGAAAGCGAGTGGGGCAGAATGGGGTAGCAGGTCGTGCCGCATAGCTCAAGGAACCTAAGGTCAATTCTCATTTCCAGCTTATCTGTGTCTGCGTGGAGCTCTCAAATCGTCCGAATTGGCATCATGCTAAGTTAAGTTGACCCTTCTACGGTCTGAAGAAGCCGAGGGGCCAAGAAACCACTTTGTTTCGGACGCGGAACAGGTTGAAAGGGCCAAGATATGCTGAAGATATGATGAGGAAAGGAGGATTATGGAAGGATGAATCCAATTACGGACAGTATGATACACACGGTCCTTACTTTTGCTACCTACCATTGCTAAAACAACGAATCGAATTGTGGTCTAAGACTTTTTGCACAATACTATAGAGTAACACTGAATATATAGATACAAAACAACGCAAAAACAAATACAGCTTAAAAGCGAAAAAGGGGAACCATTTTGTATTTCTGCATTAATTAACTGTAAAAGCAAACGTCAAGCAAATTATCTGCTAATGCTAATTGCATAACGAGAAATATTCTTTCCAAGTTTTAACTTGGTTAAAATGCTTTCTCTGCCGTTAAGACTGTAATACCAAAGTTTCTTTTCTGAGGACACCCCAACGGATGGCACATGCTGCCTCATTTGGTGATAGTGACTTCACTGCAGCATACTAATATCACAAAACAAGGTTTTTATCTTCTTATTGTAATAGCTCGTTTATTTCGCTGATGTATGCGGCCACTTCCACTGCACTTAATTGTCTGCTTGCTCTTAGTGTGTGGACAGCCCATTCTGGATGGAGTATAATTGTGAGCCAGACGGAACAGCACGGGTAATCTTCTGAATGGAAGACATTGTCTGAAGCCATTATCCTCGCATAGAGCCTTGTGTACAACAAACGCATGCAACAAAAACAGAAAGTCCTTTATACTGAGACGAGCAGATAAGAACTTCTGCCTTTCCTCGCCATTATTGCTCGGTGCGCCAGACAATGGTGCGGATTTCTAAAGCCAATAAACAGGGGACTTGCGCATTCTCGGCGCCGGTTATCGCGCTCAGACTTTCGCCGCTTCGCCGAAAAATCCGTAGCTGCTCAAGGAGAGCTGGGCCACGCCCGTGACCTCTCCCTTTACTTGTTTTCGAATGCTAAAGAAGAGAAAAATCGAGGAGCAGAAACAAAAAGATGGCCACAGCCCGTCTGCTGATCAGCTCCTTGCATTTGAAAAGGCTTTTGTGTAGATAGAGAGCTAGGGAGCGTTGGGAGGAGATGAAGAAAAGGGAGAATAAGGAGAATGAGAGTGAGGAGAATCCCATGAGGAAAGCCAGATAATGAAAACTCTTATCTTTGGTTTTCATTGTGCCAGGCTGGGGCAATGGGAGGGCTGGGGGAAAAGGCGAAAGTTTCATTACAGAAGATGCCTCCATTGCCTGAAGGGGAGGAGGAGTGTTAGAGAGAGGAGAGAGGTTTGGCAAGGGCGAGGTGCTACCGGGGCTTGGGAATGTAATTAAAGCTAAACGGGGAGGAACTCCCCCCGGTGCAACACCAGCGAAGAGGTGCAAGGAGAAAGGAGCTGTAAGCTTCTTCAGATCAATGAACGTCACATGAATATGGCTGGTATTAATTCAAGGTGACAGGACTTCTCATTTCGCCGTCTTCCTGGGGGGTTCATTAGTTCGTCTGGATTGAACCGATAGAGTCCCTTGGCTAGGAATGATGAGAAAGGTGAAACTTTTCAAAATGATACCACAGGTGGTCATTTCCATATGCCTTACACTGGTAGTAGTTACAAAAACTTTCCAGACAGACTTGTCATTGTTACTGCAGCCACTCTGGTTGAACACCTCTATAAATCTATTCAATAGCACCTAAGATATACGATCCCAAACCAGAAAAAGTTGGGGCAGTATGAAAAATGCCAGAAAATTACATTTTCTTCTTTACATTTACTTTCATTTCCCTTGTTTAAAAAAAACATTCATTCCTGCTAAACGTTCCATACAAAGTTGTGACAGGAGAAATTTAGGGCTAGTAATGAGGTAAAAAACCAAAAATGATGTGATTTTCAACAAGCAATGTTAACAGGTGGTTGTCATCATGAGTACAAAAGCAGTATCCATGAAAGGATTAGCAAGGAGAAGCAATATTCATATATGAGAAAATTACATTATTTAAATGATTAAAACGAGTATTTATCAAAGAAAGATATGATTTGCATATTTCTTAATCTACAGTGCATAAGATCTATTAATGATTCAAGGAATTTCAGTATACAAAGGGCAAGGGCACAAGCCAAAAATTAAAGCCCAGTGATCTCAGAACCCTCAGCCAGTACTGCATCAAGAACCGTCATTTATCATAAGCTGATGTAATGACATGGGAAAGGAATGACCTTGGCAAACCTTTGGCAAGCACTTCAACATGGAGTTACATTCACAAATGCCACTTAAAACGTTACTGTGCAAAAAAGGTCTTATGATAGCCATGTCCAGAAGCCTTGGAATCTGGGATGGACCATCACACAGTGGTAACGTGTATTGTGGTCAGACAAGTCAGTATTCCAGATCTTGTTTGGAAAAAAATAAACGCTGCGTGCGCCAAACTTTCCGCACTTCCCAATTGTTTTTGCTGATGAGTGTGCACTATCTTTAAGTCAATGTGTATATTTCTGGGGACATTCTGGGGTCAATCGATAACACTTCCTTTATATCGTAGTCTTTCAACCGATTCGCTTCTATACTTTTAACTTCTCTTACGTTTACAGAACTGAGTGACTCTCTGAACTCTTTTTTTTTTAATTTCTGTTTAACTCACCCTGTTAAAAATGAAAAATTGTTCTTTTTCTGTGGATAACTTTTTTGAGAAAGGTGTTGCAGGAAAAGGTACAAAAATTAGAAAAACACTTTCAGCACTGCTCTTTTAAAAATGCTCCGGCAGATAATTATTGGATTACCAAATATGGCTCATCTCTGGATGGGGGTGGGTTTGTGGTTAATGTTCTGGACTACTTTGAGAGCAAATCCTGCCATATCGCCACTGGTGAGTGAGACCTTTCACCTCTTAGGTCTGGATAAGGGTGCCTGCAAAATGTTGTACTAAAGTTTACATTATCAGAAGCAAAATGACTCTTGCTGTGATGTTAGTTACTTCTCTTAGCTTTTAGTTCAGATCTTATTACTTTCGGGAACAGAGAACATCCTGGGCCAGTAATACCAAAAAGATGGACCTTGGTAGCAGACCAACACAAAACTCCCGCCCATTGATCTCTAATTAAATGCCATTTCGCATTCATCTTGCTCCCTAGATATATTATTAACCCATCCATCGATCCCTCCCAGCACCAGCTGCGTAGCCTTCACTACTCTGTAATAGCATGGGCTGAACAGTAAATGAGTGATCTGCTGGCAGAGGCCAAGATTCGAATGGCTTGGAGTCCTATTAATGGATTCAACAGGAAGGCCATGCATTTAAGACAAAGTGGTCAGGACGTAGAAAACCACATCGATTCGAAAGACCATATACATTTTCCTAACAAGTTCTCAAGGTAAATGTGTATTTCATTCAAAGCGGGATCTTAATTCTCAGCGCCAGCCTTGTTCATGCAGGTCTCCACTGACTGCTGCTGCTCATTCACAATGTAGCAACTGCGTGACCGTGCAGGATGGTTCAAAGTAACAAGGCCACTTGCTCGCCACGAGTCCTTGCCATCCTGCTATTCCTCTTCTGACTGCTAAGTGGCTCTGCAGCCTAGCAAATCATAAAAAGTCTCCTCCTTTCTCTGGCAGTCAGTAGTCTCTGCCATATGTTATAACGCTAGATTTTACTCATGTCTATCGTTACGCCAATGGAATCACAAAAGTATAAAGTACCTGTTCTTTATACTGGCTCCAAACATGACTTGAAATCCACTTTCTTTGGATTGAAAAGCCATAAAATGGTTAGGCAACTGTGATTTTGTGTGTTGCTCTTGCTCCTTGCCGGATCACCAAGTTCTCTAAGTGATTTTCTCTAATTAATTGGCAGAACATCAAAGTCAAATTTCCATCCTCCGCGGACTGGTTTGATACACCATCTGCAGTTTTTGGCCACTTGATCGGTTTTCTGTGAACTGCACAGTCGTGTTGGCATCTCGGGAGGTTCGCAGGCTCTCAGTACCACCGTCTTCCTTTAACCGCTTGTCAGTTTTTTTGTCATGCGCCTTGGAATGCTTGCATTGGCAGAGTTGTCAGTTGGAACCTGTTGAGGAGCGTTGGAAGCGAAGGCAGCAAGGGAAGAGCTGTTTGGACCAGTCGGCCTCAACTGGCACCTCCTGACAAAGAACTTCAGACTATCAAAGGTCTGCTTTGAACACAATCTGCAGACGTATTTCCCCGTTGGGTGGTGGGGAATATCGGAATCGGGCTGAGCTTGAGCAGTCCAAACAGCAGCTGCTTTATATCTGCTTTATAGAGCTTAATATTCTGCCCAGTAATGTTCTTATAAGCATGACCTCTTGTTTTATATGTATTTGCATCAATTGTATACGCCCCTTCTGAAAAGTAAGCTCTACTATTTCAGCGACTTACTCGTAACCCTTTTAGAATATAAAGTGACAATGCTGACAGCGATACGAGTTGGACTGGAACCCCAGAAACTCGGTTCCAACGAGTCCATTCATCAACTTTTTACCCTGCTCTCCATAAACATAGGAAACAGGAAATTGGTTTGCCAACTTTTTTTGAGAACTTGGCTGGCTTGCACAAAGCCTTGACCTGATCAGATGTCTTAAAAATCCAATGGGACGCCAAACGTCTAACACTAGAACCTCCCAGTGATATTTCAAAATGTAGGAGAACACCCTAGAAGAACAAAGGCTGTTGTAGCAGAAAAAGTGGGGTCTGCCTATATTGTGTATAACAGGCCAAATTCTTTGAAGGTCTTAAAATGATCTTCCGTGAATGCAAGACCACAACTGTCCAGATTTTTATTTGGTGGTGGACCAGTCTTTGTGTAAAAATAGCACTGGTTTGCTTCGGTTTTAAAAAATCTGGTCAGTAATGTTACAGCTTAACGTCCTGTGGTGCTTGTAGATTTAAAAAAAACGGAACCCCTGTGCTGGCTGATTATGGTTGCACAAATGCTCTACAAGTGCTCCCCGATTCACAACAAGGTACGTCCCGACAAATTAAAGTATTTTACGAATAAAATAAAGTATTTTACGAATGTATCGTGAACCCAGGAGTTTAATAACGACTTGAATATAAACATGCTTGAAACGCTTACATTAAACTACAATTGGGCAAATCATTAAATAAAAGCTTTATCTCACTCCATTTCCCAGCATTCATCACTCCCACCGTGTGAGTCCCTACAGCGCTCATTTCTCATTTAGTACAGAAGAAATCAAAGTATCATAATAAGTGCATTATCCCAAGGCAGAAACAACCATTTTTATCGTTATTCTGCAAACATTGACGACCATTTGTTTTTGCTGTGGAAGAAATTCAGAATAAAGTTTCTGCTTAATGCATTTATTTTGTGTATTTATGTTTGTTATTGGATTCTTATCGTATGGTGGAAATATCGTCCCGCAATCGTCAAATACAGTACTTTAAAGCAGACTTCCCATATCGCTTCCCATATTTTTTTTCTCTTTCTAAACTGTAAATAAGCTGCAAGACTGGAAGTTTGAAAGTTCACTCATGTTCCAGATTCTTGATTTACTCATTAATAGCAATTGAAAATACTGCACACTGACCAATAAACACTATCCACACAACACACACACACACACACTGCATTTACAAGTTTGCGCGTCCAACGAGCGCAATCTTTCTGCCTGTTCAAAACGGAAGCTGCACAAACATGGCGCAGACACTCCCAGAAACTGGGGCTTCACAGAGTGGCTGTTATAAAGAGTGGCTTTTATCTGTGTGGAAGGCATTTTGCAATCTCCTCTCTTTAAACTCAAATTCTGTTCAGCAAAAGAAGCTTGAGTTTAAAGCGTAGGTGTGTCTACCCACTTTAAAAGGGTGCTCGAGTCCAAAGCCCCCTAAAAATAAGAGCAAAAATGTGGTTTTGCTGCTTTAAGCTAAGTTGTGTAATGTCTCAGATTCCTCAGATTTGTTCCTTCCTTTTAAGTCACAGTTTTTCCTCTTACCCAAAAAGTCAGATGATCTTCTTCCAGTATGAGAATGATAATCCAAAATGACCTTAAAATGTACATATTTTATCGGTAAAAAAAATGTGCAGAGGCTGGTTTCGTTTAGTGCCCAGCATCGGTTTGATCCCAAGGTTATAGAACAAAAATAGTATGCTACTACAGGGAGATATTTAATGAATTTCAACTGATTTGATTGGGTATAAGCAAGATTTTTAAATAATACAGGCACTTTGCTAAGCATTGCATTGCCACATTTGAAGGAAAGGATGGGTTTTTATCATGGATCACCTGTTTAGTCTCTACAAGTGTGAGGGACGGCAGGCTTAAGTAAAATCCCAATATGATCGTATTTGTTTTATGTATATGAAACTATCGCGTTATTAGGTGCTTTTTCGTTCCACACACCGTGCAGAACACATGGTGGACTTTCTTGGCCACCCAATAGGTGATAAAAAACGACCCAAGAATAAACAGCTCACCTGCGGAGAAAGGCAAATAGAAGCCAAGCCTTATCAAATAAACAACCAAGCCGGAGGCATTTTTGCGAGGCCGCTTCGGAACGAGATTTGAAAGCGCGATTGCATGCGTGGGAATCTTTTTCGCGAGTAAGCGAGGAGACAATCAGGCAAAAATAGAGCCCAGGCAAGAAGTCACGCCTCTTTTTGTTCCATCCCTGAGCTGTGCGAGAACAGCCATGCAAAGATTGATTGCGGGAGAATTTTCCGCAAAGCCATCAACAGTCAGGCTCTGAAAATAGCGGAACAAAGAGAGACAATCACCACCTGGCTGAGTGAAGATAAAATGGGGGACCAGGGCTGGCACGCTGATTTCTTTTAACGTATTTCCTCTCGCTCACTCCTGCGCTCAGAGGGCCCTTTGATCGCAGCCTTATCTGTGCAACCGAGGCCTAATCCTGTGTTTGCTCCGAGTCTTAGCGGGATCACTGTGCCCAAATCAAAGGGAATAGTGCCAGATCAGAGGGAGGAGAAGACATACACGCGGGGATGGACCGACCCACAGCCGAGGAAACACCCACACTCGGTCTGTAGGTAAAACAATTTAGAGCAGAACAAGAAAACATGTTCTAACTTGGGTTGTTTTGGATTTTCACGTTATTTAAAGGGTGACTACACATACCTAGTTCTTTAAAAATGCATATTCAAAGAAGAGGCGTAGTTTAGCGGTAAAATTCCCCCGCCTCTGTTAACAGTGTCTCCTCCTGCCTGTTATTTTATTAACTTTATCTCGTCAATTTATGCCATATTTTCTTACACTTTGAAATGCTACTTTTTAACAATCACGCTTATTCTCTGGAAGGAGGAAGGCAGAGTTGCTTTCCCTGTTCCTTTTTTTCATAGAAGGAACACAATCTTATAAGCAAGTAAAATAGCTCTGTGGTTCCTCAGACGAGAAACCGTCCAAGTATGAAAAGGCTGAAAATTCAGGAGCTGCTTAATGAGGTGCAGAACCTGTTGTGATTGTCAGTGAGAAAACCGAACAAGATAAAATAAGGTTGCATTTTTGCTTCCCGAAAAATCATTTTTGGTGTGGAAGATACCAATGTCACACCCCACCTTGAATTAATTTACTGTCTTCGCAATAAACTGCACGATAAAAATGCGTTTGGTGTGTTATGGATTTATACGTCATACGTTTTCGTTACTTGGCATTGACGTCATTGCGGTGTGAAAAACTGTACTGTGATCACAAATACTGGCACGGTGAGAAATCTTCTCGACCAAATTGTAGATGGATAGATAGAACAATAGATGCAACTTTATTGCCACTGCACAGTGCAAGTACGTGGCAACGAAATGAGGCTGGAACTAACCGGTTGGTTTAAAAAAAAAAAAACCAAACAATATAACCCTCAGTCGGTGAAATCCACTTGGCGTAGTTCCCTACAGAAAGTTGGCTAAGAAATTCTGAGATGTCATTAGGTGGAAATGCTGTGGATGGGACGCATGACAAAATAATATGCAGGTTTGTCTTAAGCCCGTCTTTCCGTTTTTCCTCAGAAATAACACTTTCCATTTAATGTGACCTGCACTTGCACAGAGTCTATCAGGCCTAGCTTTAATGAAATGCCACTGCCCAGAATTCCACTCACTGGTGGAAATCAGAGCCTGGGGCCATTACTTAGCTGTCTTCGGGAAAAAGGCACATCAACATAAGTTATTTCATTATCTCCCCAGGCTGCGAGAGAATGGGACGTATGCTCACTCTCCCTATCTCGCAGTGTGGATTGCTCCACGGGGAGGTCATTGGAAAGGAGATAGAGTTATCTGCAAAATAAGAGAAGGCATTCTCTAATGGCATTTCAATCCAAATATTTAATAACCTTGCCTAAACATCCAATCTGTTCCACCATTTTCGAGGGGAAAAAAAAAAAAAAGAGTTGCAGCCAGGGTGTCTTTGTTTTATTGGACTTAATAAGGGAGGATTGCAAATACTAAAAATAAGCTACAAAAGAAAAGGCCAGGCACCACTTCACAGGTGCTCAAGTTCATATTTTTCAACCTTGCTACTGCTACTGTCAAATTAGTTGAATTATTGCCGGTGTAGTTCCAGTCTGGCATGGTGTAACCTGACCTCAAATAACCTGGCCTGTCATGAATAGTCCAACATTTTACAACGATTACAATTAATGATCATTTTGCTTTGGATTTTTGGCCCTCGGACTTGTTTCCTTGACAAGTTTAGTACAGTAAACATGTTATTCAATTCTATTAAACATAAAGTGATATTCTGTAGAAGTGTTCAAGGATTGAATCTTTTACCATCAGATATGGCTTACTGCCATTGCGACAGGTGAAATAAAAGCAATCATGAACTAACTTGGTTATTTAATGAATATTTAGACGAACTGAAATCAGGCATCACTTGAAATAAAACGGCTATGACTATGGTAGCCATGTCCATCGCATTACAATAAGAGACATGTTTAGGGAATAGCACATACACATACAAACGTACAGAGTTGGGAACGTATTAAGAGAATCGAAATAAAACCAAAATAAAAGACATGGACAAGATTGCATCAGTTAATGTTTCCGAATGTCGGTTTCAATTGTTTTCAATCAACTGCCCAGCTCTTGTGAAAGAAAAGGTAACACAATGACTTTGTTGGACTGGAGGGGGTAAAAAGTGCGCAGCTCGAGCACTTGCCGAAACCCTGTAGAACAATGGAGGCAACCAAGAACTGAGAAATCAAGTAGCAAAAAAAAACAACAACAACATGATTCGCATCAGTGAGTGTGGAGGCTGGTGCAAGGCTGCAGTTGGCACCGGCGATAAGGTCCATCATATTGGATCTGCATTCCCAAGAGCAACTTATGACACAAATCTGGCAACGGATGCATGTATGCCTATGGATATATCCATGGAGGCACAACCTATGCAAATGGAAGTTCACGTGTCAGTGTGTTGCCAGTGTGTCTGCCCATATGGCGGCTATGAAAATCTGTCTTTCTGAATTAGCTGACTGTCGCACTGTACACAGCTTGGCAACATCAGTTAGGCGAAACTTTAAAAAATGCGAAACACGCAGAAATTGCTTCCTTGAATTCATGGCGTTTAGTTTCATCAATGGTCTAGAATGGAGTTACATCATGTACGTCTATGTAGAGATCATATGCAGTGAAAATGGAACGAGAAAATGTGTGTTGGAATATAATTCTCATGAAGGGTTACCATGAAAGGTGGGGGGGGATTTGGACTTTTTATATTGGGATGTCTTTAATCCATTTGTGTATTAAGCAACATGTAAATGAGATCCAAGATCCAGATCTGGGCTAATAAAATCGAAAACAGATAGTGGGGTGAAATATTGAGACCTGGCAACCGAAGTTACTGCATGTTAATGAATATAGATAACAGTTTTATTTTAAGAATAGCTCTTTGTTAATTGTGTAGGCCCTCGGGTGATGGAGTAGTCTAAAACGCCTGTCCATCACTACAGAGACCAGGGTTCGAATCCCAGTGGTGCCCTCTGGCTCTTCGATCTACATTTAAACATCATGTTTAGGTCACTGACGTATTGGAAAGTATATACTTTGACTGGAGTCTGCTAAGGTGAGGAAGGAAGCCAATCCCCTTTCAATTGTGTGTAGATGTGACCTTGGGGTCTGGTGTAGAAATGGCTATTGATGCTGAAAGCGACATTAAATAAACCAACCAACCAACTAACCAACCTAACCCAGTCCCCTATTATAAGAACAGTGCGGGGTCTGCGATCTCATAGCCCGTTTGGTACTTTACAAGGCATCACAATCTTCAGAAAGCACAGGAAAATGACAAATGAATGTCTGTCTGGTTTTCCCAAGCATTTCTAGCTGAGTCATGCATATATTTGTAATGTAATGTTTTGCTCCCAAGTTGACATTCTCTTCCATAGACTGTGAACGGATAATGAAATGAACCTTTATTATTTAATTCATTATTTAAGATAAAGAGAATAATACAGCTCGGTTAAACAATTTACGCAAATGGATTCCACCGCAATACTCGATGCCTAATGTAATGAGGCAAAAATTCGCTGAAGATAATTTCACTGACTGATGTATCAGATGATCTGTCATGGTACGGGAGCATTATGAAGTGCTTCTGTCAAATCCTGACACCCAAATAAAATGTACATCAATTACAGTGAATGATTCTCCAAAGAAGGTTGATGTTGATTGATAACAGTAGTCTGGCTCGTTCTTAGACTGGCACTCGTTCAAAAGTATAAAATAAAACATTTCCCGGCACTGTTAGAGGGTCAAATGGCTTAACTACTTGATGAGTGGTGCAATTAGCATTTTTCTCCCTTCTTTTTGCCCTACACGATCCTGTCCTATTCCCAAGTCTCTTTCCGGTTTCCTACATGAACAGCCTGTATGCCAGTGATTGCCTCTGTACAACTTTCACTGGCAGGTGGCAGACTTTACACAGAGGGATGAATTAGCTTTACTCCACCTCTCCATTATCAGTCTCGGCCACTGCTTTGAACAGTAGACAGGGGAAGAGATGGTTCATCAACTTCTCCTTTCCTTCCAAACATATGGACAATTGCGGGTTTCCTAGATGCCACATATGCCATGGTCCTGAATGCTGGGTTTTTACATTTCAAGATGAGAAGTTAACATCATTTATATGTCTGAAGCCCTACCTATTGTCTCCTACCAGTGGTGACATCAAGAAAAGTTGGTGCACCCTAGGCCTATTTTATCAACAAATCATTACCACAGTCTCATAGCAGTTTAGATACTTTGCACATGGGGTTTTATTGGAAAACGCTATGAAAACATTTAGTACACTATTGAACTGTATTACACAGTGACTGTCTTTGAATATTTTTGAAACCTGACCAAATGAAAACAAAGGGAAAATTACCTGCCATTCTCTTTTGTTCCAGCAGGTGTCACAAGTGTTCGCTTGTACTAGTTTTTTGTCATTCAGACGTAAACGAGATGTAAATAAGACCGTTTTACTATGCAGGGCTTGGATATTGAGATAAAAAGCTATTTGTGGCCAAAGGTATTGGGAGGCAAACTCACGAGGTCAGAAGTACTGGGACACAAATACACGTCACCAAAAGTATTGGGAAACATATCGACATGAGGTCAAATGTAGTCAGCCATAAACCCGTATGTGCATTAACGTATTGGGACATAAACCCACGTGTGGTCAAAAGTATTGGGACAAACTTACGTGGCCAAAAGTACTTACCAGATCTGAAGCACCGTTGTAGGTCTAATTTCCTACTGTATTATCGTTGTTAAGATCTTGGCCATTAAAACGAACGAATGTTTATCAGATGGAAGTCAAAGTTGCATACCTGCACAGTATGTTCATTATATCAATGACACGAGCATAAGGAATCCCAAAACATTCTGGGTTTTGTTCCAGCGTTCTTTTATAAACACACGATTATAACAAACGTCCAGACACTTTTATCATTCTGTCATCGCTCAGCATGCCACTGCAGCAATTAGGGCTTCTAATCAGCACAGACCGAAGACGTTTGGAAAGTCTGCAGTTGCAGAGCAGATAAAAGACCATCGTGACTCAAGAATGACCCTGCAGAGCAAGCGGGTTGGAGAAGAAAGCAGACGACTCAAAGCTGAATCGTTCACGGTAAATACGCCGCTCTCTGAACATAGCTTTCAATAAGCCAGTGCTCGGGCAGGGCCACATTTTAAGCCGATCCATTATGCATGAGGCCAAAAGAGAGACATGATCCAGCACAAAGAACAGAGGCGAAAATCATTTCACGCCGTACAAAGGCAGAATCCAATCTGCCGTCCATTAGTCCACACCAAGTCTTCTGAGCAGGGCAGGAAAGCGGCGTGCTCGCAAAACAATTATGGAAATGAAACGGGCCAAATGGATGGGCCATATTACGGAATGGGTTTGGGAATGAAATAATGCGCATAGATGAGGTTCATCGGTGAAAAGTCACACATTCTTTCAATCAGTTAATGAATAAATAAAAGGGGCTTTGGAGGAGCTTTCATCGTTCAAGGTTCTTGGAGCCGCTTTTTTATGAGGTCTTCACAATCTGAAAAAGTTTGCTGAAATTGGGTGTGTTTTAAAGCATCGGGGCTAACATTTAAATAAACACACATTTACCAGTTTGTATTATTCATTCATTCATCTTCCGCTTAATTCACATGGGGCCAGCCGGTGGCCACCCGGCAACTCTGGCAGGAACAACTCTAGATGGCGCCAATCCATCATAGGGCACACGCATACACACAATCACTCACTAAGGGCCACTTTAGAGACACCAATTAACCCAACATGCATTGCTTTGGAGCGTGGGAGGAAACAGGAGTACCCGGAGTAAACCCACGCCTATCCATAGCAACAGATTTTAGCTCCTTCTGGGGGATCCCCAGTGATTCCCAAGGCAACTGAGAGACACAATCCGTCCACTGGCCCACAACGGTCTACACTGTGGCCTCCTTCCAGAGGGACGCATACCAATTTTTGAACACCTGTACCCATTTAGGCAATTATCTACACAGCCAATCGCACATCACCAGTGCAGTGCACACGATCATGCCGATATGGACCGGCAGCTTCAAGTAATGTTCACACTAATCATCAGAACGAGGGGAAATGTGATCTCAGTGATTTCACCCATGGTATGACTGTCGGTGCCAGATGTACTCTAGTTTGAGTATTACTCTGACTGTTGATCTCCTGGGATTTCTTGAACAACAGCTTCTGGAGCTTACTCAGAATGGTTCAATAACAAAAAACAAACATCCGGGGAGTGCCAGCTCTGTTGCTGGTAACCCTTTGTTGGCAAGCGATCCTACTGGACAATGCCGAGTCTGGTTCAAGATTTCAGAAAAGGCTATGGTTAATCAATCACTCTACATGTGTGCTGAGAATTAAGCAGTTTCAAATGGATTAAACATTAAGCGTTCAAGCAGATGGGCTACAACACAAGACACCCAAGCCTGGTTCCAGCTCAAGTTAGACAAGAACAGAATGCTGAGGTCGCCCTGGAAACAGGCTCTCCAAAACTGGACAGATGAAGTCTGGAGAACCATAGCCTGGCCTTCTGCTGAGCTACACAGGTGGTCCGGTCAGAACCTGGTACCAGCAGTTGGAATCCATGGTCTTAAGGTGCTATTTGTCCGTGCTGGTGGAGTTGGTGTAACAGGGTGGAGTGTGTTGTCTTGACACCGAACAACTGTGGCTTGAACACCCCAGCCTGAGTAATCCTGCTGACCCTGTGAACCCTTTCCATCCTGTGACCACGATGAACCCATCTTGTTTTAGACTTCCAGCATGATCATGTGCCATGCCATGTTTGCGATGCGGTACAAGACAGCATGAGGGAGTCACATCAGTTTCAAGCGAATGTTTCCAAAATCTTATGGAGTCCACGCCATGAAGAACCGAGGCTGTTTTGAGAGCAACGGGAGGCCATACCCAGCATAAGTGTTGTTAATGAAATGCCGGTTGAGCGTACGTGTTGACTTTAGCTAGGCGCCGCATGCTGCGATAACATTTTGGGCCATCGTGCTGCTGCGGATTGGCATTAAGCCATATCAACAGAGCCAGCACAAGAGTGCTTTTTAACAATTAGTCTCTCCTCGCTTCGAGGTCTTAAAGATGAAAAAGTGAGCTCTCAAAGCGGCGAGGCGCGGTGAAAGTGCGTATTAAAGGCAAACAGCAGGTTCAGGAATCAGTGTGATGAAAGCCCATAAACAAGCGGATGCGCTTGATGCACTTTCTAATTGAGCAACAGGCAGCAATAACCGTCGGCTTCATTGATCATAGCGAGCGCGCCAGCAGCACTTCAGTTTTAGCAATGTTTTGGTACAGGCGCACCAGAAATGTGAAGGTGAGCTAAACGTTGCAGCATTCTGTGCGTACGCTTTACATAAGGCCGCTCCTGCTTAGCCATATGTGAAATAGGAACGTCATCAGTATGCAACGGTGATCAGCATATCTTCCTGCCTTCCCCTTCAGCATATGCATGGACGGAATTCAATGAATGTCAAAACAATTGCGGGGAAACAAATTCATCTCTGAATGGGCTGCATTTACATAAACGCAAAGGGAACTTTGCTGAAGCGAATACAAATTAATTCTGAAATGAAAGAACGCCTCGGATTATACAATTCCCCTGCGCGAAAATGTACACTCAGTGTTAACAAATTCATAATTTGAGGCATCAAATCTCCCCGGACAAACACTGGCAGGAGCCTGGGTCAAATGGGACACTTCGGTGTCTCTCAGGCTTTCACCTCCCTGAGAATTCAGGAATTCATGAACTTTTTGGCCTTTTCTCCCAAAATAAAGTCCATAAAGAACAAGCGGGCTGCTTTGCATAGAGCTCTGATTTTAGCTGGGACTGCCATGGTCTAGTGGTTACGATCCTTGGCTGGGGAACAGAAAGGTTTTGTTATTCGTAAGTCGCTCTGCATTAGGACGTCTCCTACATGACTGAAGGTCACACTCCATTAGATATCTTTGAGATGAATTGGAATGCCAACTGTGACCCAGATCAGGGCTCATTGTCTAGTGCCAGTCACAGTCTATTGGGCATTGTTATTATTTTGATAGTGACATAAAAACATTTACACTTGAAAGCTATAATCTGTTTGAGCACTGTTGCTGACCATGTGCACCCCTGCTTTGGGGTGTAACTAAAATAAGGCCACCAGTTCAGACTTTGTTTATTGATCTTGAATGCCATGGTCTGTTTGGGTTTTGTTGCTGACCATGTACGCCCCTTCATTGCCACGGTAATGGCATATTTTATGGTTACACGCTGATTTTCAGACTTTGGGAAACAACTTAAAAAAATGGCATTTAGCTACTCCGAGTACGGTTACCAGAGCAGGGTTATAATCTTGATCTCGATCCCAGGGCAGAGCGCTCTGGGTCCTCCCCGTGGTCTGCGTGGGTTTACTCCGGGTACATAGAGTAAGTTTCCTCTCACATTCCAAAGACATGCATGTTAGGTTAATTGGTGTCTCTAAGAAGTGGCCCTTAGTGTGTGACAGTGTTCATGACTGTGTGCGTGGGTGTGTGTGCTCTACGATGGATTGGCGCCCCATCTAGGGTTGTTCCTGCCCTTGTGCTCAGAGTCGCCGGGTGGGCACCGAGTGGCCCGAGACCCCGTGTGGATTAATAATGAATTAATGTTTATATCATTACATGGCACATACACATTAGCCTGGTTAGCGACACCAACAGTTTGGGATTTTTTTTTTCCAAATAGAATTAACTTTACAAAATATGGTAAAAAAAAAGGAAGTTTAAGGGTTATGGTTTGTAATAAACATTATTTTGTTTACACACCGGAAAGATCTTAGAACCCATTTATAGTAGATAGACTGTTTTTCTTTTAGATGACCCTTCTGCAATCTGAAGAAGTTTAAATTTCAAAGTTCCGCAGCCAAGAAACCTTTTTTTTTTTTAAACAGGGGGAACAGGGTGAAAAGGCTACGATAATGCTAAAGCTCGCAAAGTCAGGAAAGAAGATCACTGAAAAAGGAGACGGGTGAGTTGCAAATCAAAGTTTGAAAGTTTTGAGTCCAATGATGAGTCCAAACATATATTTATATGGTAACTCCATCCTTGTTAAACCAACAAATCTAATGGTGGCCTAATAGTTTTGCACAGTACTGAATTTGGTTTATTTCTCTCATTGGTCTGAAAACGATCATTACACAATCCTTGTAAATGCAAATTGGATTTTGTTTTTTGTTTTTTTGCGGGACAGAAGTTTGAGCTAATTCTGCAAAATGGTTCATGTAGGCAAAAGTTAAAGTTTCAATAAAACAGGCCAGAAAACAACCTCTCGCCTTCTAAGCGTTAAGGAGAATATATGAATCTGTTATTACATGTTGTATGAAAACCACACTTTGAGTAATTAATCCAATTTCCGCAACTGCACTGCAAACTCTAATCATTAGATCTCCTCTTAAGCATCATGAGTCACAGCCGATATTAATGACCTCCCAGAGTCTTCTACAGTACAGCAATTACAGTGACGCTGCAGAAAAGGTTGCTGCAGACATAGTTATTTGTTCCTGTAATCCCGGACCCCATTTGTTACCACTGGACTGTTAAATCGGAACTGCCTCCTAAATACTAATCGGCATAATTAGACTGCTGCGTTCCAGACATCGGTGACAAAGGGAGCAGGTCCAGGTGTTGCACATTACTCATGTTTGGTAGGCTTAATGGGCGCCTTCTCGATCTGCAATGGAAATGAATTAACGGCGGGAGAAAAAGTCGGCCACGCGCACACTCCAGAGCTCAGGCTTCCACTGCATCGTGTTTCCCCCTTCTGCCTTTTTTAAAGAGTAAATCTTGTGCACTTTATTTACAATCCAATAACCCCCACCCCTGCCGGGATGCGTCACGGGCGGTTTTTGTTTGCCAGCTCATAAAACTCAAAAGAGTAAAGTTATGAATAAAACAAAGCAAGTAAATAAGACTTATATAGGAATAAAACCTGGGCATTTGAGGCAGCTCACACAGTGGGACCTGGAGATATTTAGATCATTGTTATTGGAAGATGATATTTACTGTCCTACTGAAGAACACCCTGCATTCAGCTGCTGAGAATAAAGCGAGCGGATTTGTGCAAAGCCAGTGAGAATGGGCTTATGGATGGTGCATATTATGGCTGGAAATATTGTGGCTGTGAGTTTTATACTTTTTGGGCAAACCAGCACAGGAAAAAAAAAACATTTTTACAATGGAGCATTGTCTCAAAGCAGCTTTACAATGATCTATTATCTTCTATATTTAAGGCCAAGCCTAAATTTAAATCCCAAGTAGGCCTAAGGCGATAGTGACAAGGGAAAACTCCCTAACTGTTATAGGGAAGAAATCTTGGCTGGATTACAAGAATCTCCTAAATTTGCATGTTCTCCCTGTGACCACATGAGTTCACTTGAGATACCCTGCTTTCCTTCCTCATTCCAAAGACATGTCCTGGTTAATTGGTCACTCTGATTAACATTATTATAACCTCCCTCGTGCAACCTGGCAACTCTGGGTGCAAGGGCATGAACAACCCTACATGGGATGCCAACACACACACACACAGACACACACAGACACACACAGACAGTAAGGGCACATTAGAGACACAAAATAACCTAACATACATGTCTGTGTACCCAACGAGCCACCGTGGTGCCCTGTTGCTCATGTTTTTCTCAAAAAGAGGTCACAGAGAGGTCTATAAACTATGAAGTGATAGACCTATCAAGCATATTTTGAGGTAGAGTTAAAATTTCTACAAACTGGTACAAAGACGAGCAGGAAAAGCAACTTTGGCAAGCAGTTCAAACTATCTGAGTACAGTAGGAGATTTACAGTACAGTCAAGATGTCCCATAAGAAGTTATTGGGACCTACTAAGAACCCATGTATCTAATTAATGCGTGATTAATGATTAAAAGCATAAATAAAGCATAGTCATATAGTACAATAAACATAATCACTAAACGCGCACAATATGTGAAACAGAAACATTTCAAATGGAAAATAAAGTGAGACTTTTTATTTCCTACTATAATTCTTAAGGTCTCGGACAATAAAGTGTACAGACGTTGACCAGATGGACTTTAAACTGCACATACCTGTAATAAAAACAGCTTCAATAGGCTACAGTGGCAACTATACTGCTCACAAAAATTAAGCGATACCTTAGATTTTCTAAGCAGTGCATTTAGTATGACTTCCCCTTACATTTTAGGAACAGCAGCTTCACTGGGATGCCAAGTTGACCCTTCTACAATCCGAAAATGGCCAGAAATGGTCTTTTTGAATGGCAGTAGGCAATAAACCCCTTTTTCAGATGGGGGAACAGGGTGAAAAGCACAAGATACACCAACGCTCACAAGGATTGGATTGAAAATCAGCGGAAAAGAAGATTATTGAGTGACGAATTCAATTTTTTGTTATATATGGCCATTATAGCATTGTTGAAAACAACAAATCTAATGGCGGCCTAAGACTTTTGCACAGTTCTGTATGTTGGCTAATAAATTCATCTCTGACATTTCAGTAGGATTTATACCCGCATTAAATATTTTGACCACAGTGTTAATAGAAAACTTAAGCTGTTAAGTAGTGTTAAGCCAGAATAAGAACAATCAAGAAGGCACACTGAGAAACAACCTTGATTTTATTTTATTTTTATTTTTTGCCTACTGTGGTATTCACAGATTCCGCAGATTTTCTAACAGATGTGACCTTCCTTCCCATCTAACAGGAACATTCGCATGTTGTCACTTCCAGGGGAAAGCGCACCGAATCATGTAAATGGCACCTTTTTGACTTTTTGCTTTCCTTCCATCAAAACAAGCCAGCGTTTATTTTTAGTATTTGATTATTTTTTTGCAGGAGGCGTAAATTCTCCCTACTTAAATGTCAGATATGGGGCTTTCAGATGATTAGGGATGCAGACCTTATTTTGTGTCAGCGTATGATTAGATTAATCCTCATTAGAGACTATTTGTGTCAGCCTCAGCCCTGTCCCCCTGGGTTGCAGGAGACAGCAGCCAAAGCTATTTAAAAACATCAAGCTGTCATCCTCCATCACTGTGCCATTGTGCCGGCCCCCAGAGCCACTCGCCAATATCATTTTTAGTCCTCTGTCTTTACCCATGTACCTTCTCCTGCTCTTAAATCATTGGTGTCAGTGAAATTTGTACACATCCGTCATTGTATATTATAGGTCTTTCTCTGCTCTTGGGTTGTATTATATACGGTATTGGGCAAAAGTCTTAGGCCATCATTAGATTTGCTGTTTTAGCAATGGTATAAAGGACATGCATATAGACATATACATACTCTAGACGATTGGACCTAAAAAAAAAAAAAAAAAATCACTCCATAATCCTCCTTTCCACTGATTTTCATTCACAATCTTCTGAGCTTTAGCCTTTTCACCCTGTAACCCTTCTGAAAAGTGGTTTCTTACTTATTCCAAAATGACCATTCCTGATCAAGCTTTAACCTGGCATCCCAATAAAGCTGCCGGGTGCTTCTATTGCTCCAGTGTAAGGAGATGTCATAAATATGCTTGCTGCTGTTGCCTATAAAAGCTGTTTATTTCCAATTTATTTAAATTTTTAATACTGCATGCAATTTCCCTGTATTCTGTAGTTAGACCGAGTTATAAATATATATTGTAATTATGCCTTAACGATGTATCTGATCTAACGGTAGCTTGAGACGCTTTCACAGTAATGTACATGAATTCTAAAGTGCCAAAGTTAGATTCTGTCTTTGTGAAGACTTAAATCAAAGCTTTGATATGTTTCAGTAATGAAATTAAGCTTTCTTTTCTACTGCACCATATACCACTGAGTATCGGACACATTTTTATTTGAAGGGGGAGATCAGAGGAGTATGAGAATTCCAAATGCATTACATATACATTATCTTGGAATATAAGTCGGTATTTCCTATGGGGTTCATCTGAACAGATCTTTAGTTAACATTGTAAAGCAACACACAAATATGACATGAGTACTGGGTTATACATACAGGTATATGTCACTTTATGGGCCTGATTTTTTTTCTCTAAACATCTGGATGCTGTCCGAACACTGGATGTTGTCAAACCATTTATGACATGTTTGGTCAAGGTAATAAAAGGTTTTTCGTTCCTTTCTTACCGACTTCACAAACGCAGCAAGTTCACTTTAACTGTGTCTGGTAGACCCCCGTTTTTGTTCGGCACGCAGGGAATGACGGTCTGATCCGATCTTAAAATAGCACCTCAGATGTTTGTCACCAGCACTGCTGGATCGAACCTCGTCAGTTTAGTTTCTCTGCTTCCTAATTAGCTGAGGTGTGAACGAGTCGTCTTGGCATCTTCCTGTTTTCCCTTTGCTTTATCTCTGTCTCTCTTGCTCTGTTGTTTCTTTTTCTCCACCTTCCTCCTCCTCAGAGCTGATGCACGCTTTCAGATCAGCTCCTAAAGAGAGGAACGTGCCAAGGTTGCCTTCTGCTACGGGTTAGACCAAGCAAAATGTTTCTCGGTCCTACACACAACACACTAAGCCATTTGGATGGGTTACTTTTGATAGACATTAAGTGCACAGTCCTGATCTTTGTGCCAGTCAAAATAACACGGCTCACCGATGACAAACTGGTCACAGCGAGTGTGGGGGTAGTCATTTGTGGCTCCTTCAGATGGCGTTACACCTGGATGATAAGGCTATAAACAACTGCAGGTGTGAGATGTATTGAGAAGAGGTGGTACAGTGCAGAGAATGTCTCGTGCTGTGTGCTTAAAATGGGTCACAAAGCAGGTGTTATTGATCAGCAAAAAAGAGGGATTGCACGCGGGAATGTCAAAGGCCGCAGTGTGAAGGAAGTAGCTGAATTGGCATGTGAATTCGAATGAGGGTGTACCAGCGGTGGCAAAAATTCCAGTCTACAAGAAACTCTTATCAGAATTGTGGCCGAAAGATGAAACTGATCTGGGACTGAAACAGATAGAATAAAAAAAAAGAACAGAATAAAATTCAGTTTGCAGTAACTGGTCACAACAAACTTACTTTTGCCAAGCGCCTGGAAGTGGAGACAGGGGTGTTTAGCGAACCTGCGTCTGGATGGTGGACGATGAAACTGTGGGGGCTGCTTGTGATTTTCGGGGAGTCAAACAACCCTCTCTGCTGGTGGTCTGTCTGGGCCACCCGAAGCCCATTTACCGTGTGTGTGCCTTCGCAGAACCGCTGCTCCCAACACCCCTAACAGCTAGGTCAGAACATTCTAGATTATGTGCAATTTGCCGAAACGATCATCCTGCTTCTCCGAGTCTAATAATGCGGCCCCTCTCAAAGTCAATGATCTGTCCCGAAAAGGTACACTACTTAAAAGTAGCGTCTATATGAATCTTTATATGGGGGAGTGGGGCAAAACCCAGTTTCTAATCAGACTACACCTGTAATCATTTACATGTCTGCCTGAGACGTAACTCCATGCTGAGTTTTCTAGAAATCTGACATTTCTGTCATCTGGGTATAAGTATATATAAAAGGATCCAAAAATATAAAACCTCAACTTCTGAGGAGCTGGCTCTTAGCATATTTTCTACATTTCTCTACTAATAATGACATAAACAAATCCCACCTAAATAGGCTTTTCATGTTCCAGTGGAACCAAGGTATAGATGTTTGTTGTGTGCCATTTTCTATATGGGTATGATTTATGGATGGATCTTATAACGAATATATCCTATGCTATCCCATGTTAATTACAGCCCTCAGACGGGTTTCCATCTACGTGGCGATACCGTCCTTCCCAGGTGCTACATTTTGGAATTGGCAATTTTCGCACACTCGAGACAATAACTCGTGTTTTTCGAGGAACTCGATATGGTCTGATCATTTTAGGCCCATTTGAATAGAAATCACTCGGATTTTACAAGCAGATGTTGCCTCTTTTGCATATTTACTTCCATATTTAGTAAGCTTTGCATGCACAGCCGAAACTTCTTTCCTGTAGAACGGCTGCTACGTCGGACACGTCCGTTTACTGGGAAGCCATTAGGAGCGAAATGGAAATAAAGTATGTTTATATAGGCTTTTATAATGACAGCTGCATGTGCAAAGCAGCTTATAGTCATGCAGTGTCAATACAATGTCAGGCAACTACACCAGTCACGTTCTACAGCTGAAACGTGGTCGTGAGCCGCCTTGTGGGACTTGGCACAAAATGCCAAATCTCTACAATTGTGCTGGAGGCGAACGACCTACAAAGGATATTCCCGCAGCAGGTGGCAGGTGTTTTGGTGAATAGCGATTCGATAGTCCAAAAATGGCTAATTGGGGGTTGAAATTTGGTGACTGCCAATTATGTTTCCATCGTCATACCATTTATTTTGCCCTTGCACCCTGTAGATGAGATAATGAATATCCTGGGTTAGACTTCCATCAGGATATCCATTGTGGTTGATTTGGTCAAGTGTCTATTTGTAGTCATCTGCATAAGTGGAACAAAGATCCTGTTATTGGGAAATAATCGACTTCAGACTGGTAACCACTAATTAAGTTCTTGTTGGGACTGAATCGCACCAACCAGGCATTGGTTTTCACGTCTTACTGTCGAGTTACCATCAAACATGGAAAAATAATGAGGGATTTAGTGATATGAGCTATGCTGATTTGTCTTTATCCCTGTTAGTCATGAGCAGAAGTACATAGTTGTATAGTTGTAGACTATAATATATTATTAATCAATAATTATTTTAGGCTATATATCATTTCATGATAGCAGCACAGTGGGGTGGGTCCCAGGTTCCTGGGTCATTTTTGTTTGGAGTTTGCATGTCTACCCTGTGTCAGCTTGGGTTTACTCTGGGTACTCTGGTTTCCTCCCACAGTCCCACATACGGTACATGCATATGTACACATACATATATAAGACTATTCTTGAGATAATCTTGTATATAGACATGGTTGTCACTGAAACAGCCACTGATGCCGATAGCGACGTTAAAGGAGCCAAATAAACAAACAAACATTACTTCTACTCAAGCCTGTAATTTCCTTTGCGCAGGTACAAGTGAGCACATGGAAGCTTTCCCATTTAACGACTGCCTTTCGACTATAAATTATGCTTCCAAAAGGGCAGCAGCACCTCCTGTGGTTCTCCTCTAACAGAACCCGCCCACTCTCCCCCTATCTCTCACCAAACAAGTCGCACGGGCTCTCGCTTCACACCATTCCAGCAGCATCACGCTCCGACATGCTCAAGCACTCCCATCACTATCAGCATGTGTACAGTCTTCCAGCCTATCAGCTCTTCTTGTTTGAAGAGGCTTTTTTCCCCCCATTTAGCTTTAAGCTTTTTAGGGAAGCCTCCGTTCTAATCCATCTCTTGTCTGCTGAGTGAGTTGTTCCCTTGGCCTGTGTGGATATTACTACTTTAGACTCGGCTCTAACTCAGCTCTATATCTGTTGCCACAAAATGTGTCCTCCAAAAAGGTTGTT
Organism: Parotocinclus haroldoi; assembly: GCA_034779995.1. NCBI lineage: Eukaryota > Metazoa > Chordata > Actinopteri > Siluriformes > Loricariidae > Parotocinclus > Parotocinclus haroldoi. The sequence continues at coordinate 69,397 of JAUZST010002834.1, forward strand.
TTTTTGTTTTTGTTTTTTTTTTGCTTTCGAATGGTTAGGCTTTATTAAGACCAAACAGCATTGGAAAAAGATTCTTTCTTACTGAAAAACACAAAACGACGAAAGTTATTAACGTGTGAATGATGGTTTAAAAGACAGATACAGGTATTTATGTTCTATAAAACATAAGCTTGTTTGCAAAATAGTCGTTGCCTGGACATACCATAGTCATGCAGCCTTTTTGCTGCTACTGTGATGTCAATTGAAGAAGTATTTCCACAAGGAAACTGCATGCAAATGATATGCAAATGCTTCAGAGATACAGCGGAAACCATGAGTGATTAAACAATTGTCTGAAAGGACTGATTTTGTTTGACGCAAGCGAAAAATGCGTTGATAGTCAGTATTATAAAGAACGCTAGATGAATAACAGATATGGTGAGTGAATGTGTACCAACTTATATGCACTACTCACAAAAATTATGGGATATTTCATTATGGGAGATTTCATTTTCAAGCTTCCCCTAATATTTGCGAGCACTATAGTTATAGGTAAGAGAGAATACACAGGTAGAGGGGTACAAACCAAGCAGTACTACATACAATAGGACAGGCAAATATGTTTATGGATGCCATCTACAGCTGCACACACACACACACACACACACACACACACACACACACAACTCTAAACACATCAATAGAGTTTGAACAGTCTCTAGTCCAAACATGAGCTAACAAGCAAGTGAGAACATGGCCTAGCTACCTAGCTATTTACACACAGAGACACAAATCAGAAAATAAAAGAAAGAAAGAAAGATCCAGATATACAGAAACAAGCTCCAAAGACTCATAAAGGTTTAAAAAAACAAAAAAAAACAAACAGGCAATCAACTACAATGTAAAAGAGTGAGCACTTGATCAGTCTGAACAAAACCAGCTTTGCCATATATCGGAGTGAGAGAGACGGGAGCAGGGAGCAACCCCACTCTACGAACAAATTCCAAAGACCCCCAACCTACAACTATCAATAAATGAAAATGACTTGATAGAAAAATAAGATCAAACCTGCTTAGAATAGGCACACAAACTCTTAAACTCCCACCTCTGCACGTGGATCTGCAGCATCGATTGGCATTTGGGGTGACCAGCTGTGTACGACAACATCAAGCAGAGCTAAAAAGCAGATTTTATTTCCTGTTATTAAAATGTATTATAATAAATAATAAATCAGGTATTAAAGTGACTGGATGTTGACTGAACAGTCATTAAACAACGCTTACCTGTATAAACTATATAACCCCTTATAAGAGCCCCATTTGTGCAAGCCCATGGCATTTAGAGGCCACAAACCAGTGACTGATCAAGAATCTTTAGTAACTACGCCACACCCAACAAAATCTCCAACACACCGGCATTATACTACTAAATTTGCACTTTAAAAACCTTTCCTTCCAGAGCTCAATCCAGTCTATCAGTACGAAATAAAGAAACAAAAAGCTTCACACAGACTTCATTACTTCAAACAGAAAGACAGAGTTTGATTTGTCAGCTAAAAGCCAATGCTAGCACGGAATACATTTATCCAGCAGCAAGCTTCTTCCCCTCGCAGCCTGGACATCTCATCAAAGGTAAACACGCTCTGTTGGCCTAAAACCTATTTGCCATTGGCAGTGATGGTATTCCAGGGCTGGTGCCAATGATGATTCGCTCTAACACAGTGAATTAGGTTTAAAGGCACAGGCTCGAGCATGTCAATAGCTATTAGATTTGCACATGTGCTATCCCGCTCTGCCTTTCCTTTCATGTTGTCGCATCCCCTTGGTTCAACAAAATACTTGAATGCCATCAATTATGGTTTCTACAAAACTTCGGGCGCCCTTGGCTCATGTGTTCTGGTGCTGTCTTCAAAAAAATACGTTAAAACAAACTCAAAACAGACGGCATTATAGACGGACGCCAGTGATTGTTATGATGTTATGAAACCTGCCCGAGCTGATTCAGAGAGAAGAAAAGAACTTAGCAATAGCAATCAATAAGGTCATTAATTATTCATATGTTTTTGAACATGGGTTTTGGTTTGCCTCATTTACACTCCGCTTATTAGTACTGACTTATGTAAGGGCAAAGTTTTCCAACTTTTCCAGTATTACAGATATCAAATGTGGGCATCTGAGGTTTTTCTTCGAGTACATATTGATATAGAGAAAAATTCAATTTGAAATTTAATTTCAGTGTATATGTACAAAATTTATTCATTCATTCATCTTCTGCTTAGTCCAAACGAGGTTGTGGGCCAGCCATTGCCCACCAAGGAACAACCCTAGATGGGACGCCAATCCATCGTAGGGCGCCCGCACGCAGTCATGCACAGAGTCACACACTAAGGGCCATTTTAGAGACATCAATTAAGCTAACACGCATGTCTTTGGACTGTGTGAGGAAACCGGAGTACCCAGAGTAAATCCACGCAGACACAGGGAGGACATGTAGAGTTTATATATA